>QNGE01004454.1:42832-61295 GCA_008508345.1 Paragonimus westermani
TCACACCACGTCAAGGTCCAGTCTCACCGTGACGGAGTCCCCCAGAGTGTATTACAACGCGTCTGTTACATCTCTAAAACGCTTACAGCCAGCCACTGAGTATCCAAGCCGTTTTTGCTTTGAATTAGCTGGTTTTTTGGTACTTATGTCTTGTTTCATTCTGCTCCATGTATTTTTGTTGATTCGCAGCTTTTACTACACACGCCGAGAGCCGTTCGGAGTTTGTGCCGGCATCGGAGCCTGGAATTTCCCGTTTCAAGTCAGTTCTCATTGCTGCGCACGCATCTTATACTGTTTTTTATTGGTTCTTTTGTGTGTAGATCGCTGTCTACTTCGTGGACTAACCTGACCATTTGCTGACTTATTGCAGTGTGACTGATTGATCCGTTTCTCAAATCAGACTCTCTTATTTTTAGACTTTAGATCAGTCAAGTGAGGTTATTGAGTAGCTGGTAATATGGTTGGGGCGGTTGTCCGTGTGCCGGTTTGAACCACTAGAATGTGCAATCCAATACTAACTCTGCCTGAAGGTGCCTATCATGTCACTGTCGAAGACTTGATGTTCCAGTGTCTCACAGTCAACCGCTTAACTTCTAGGTTACCACTACAATTGTTCAACCGGTGTATGATTCGCGTATGATTAGTGTTCAAACCGTTGTACTGTACTGGTATAGACATGATGCCAAAGCGTGCTGGTAACGTCAGGAGATATTCTCAATGCGGGTGTCGTTGATTATAGATACGTGTCATATCCATATTATGTACGCACTGTAGCGGCGGCGGACACAGTTAATTCCGCAGAATGATTTCGCATTACTCTTGCGATAGTGAAAAACGGGCAATCAGCAAACCATGATGATAACTTATGGGGCCAGTTGGCAAATTAGTTCATAGACACTGCGTTACCACACACCCCCTTTTTGTCATCTACGCGCGTAAACCAACGTGTCTTGTTGGCAGTGAATAGTTTTGATTGTACTTGTCAATGCTAAGCACAGAGGTCGCTTTGTATATGAATATTTATTGACTCAGGTGTCATGACAATACATGTGTGCAAGTGCGCGTGGTTACACCAAAATGTTTCAGCCGGATACTCCCAATAGCTTAACTATCAGCTGAAAAAGTAGATTTACCCCCCAAGCCGATCTGGGCTGCTGCTAAGCCTCCCGGCAGGATTGTTCATTATATACTATGCGTACTGTAGAGACAGTCAGGAACAACTAACACAAGTGGAAAGAGCATCATGGTAATCCTACAAGAAGGGAAATCAAGAACGAGCTTGCACCCTAGAGACTTGATACTCCACGACCATAAGTGACGTACCATGTGGCGAAATGTTGCGCATACTGCAGGCTTGCCCAACGATGGATGTTGGGGATATTTGACCGGTCAATCTAAGAGACCATGGGTTGGCGACGGGTATCTTTGTCTCGTTTGGTGCATTTCACAGTACCAGTTAGCGGTCTGGCTATTGTGCTGCTTTCTTCAATGGACTTCCGGTTTTATTTCTCATCTCCTAATACTACCGCTTGCAATCGAAGTTGTACACGCAACGGACGTCATAAAATAACAGTCGACGGGCCTTTTCATTTAAAGTTGGTCAAGTTTCTCAACCATATAGTTGAGCGAAACATTTTGGTACAAAGCAAACCTTGCCTTTCGCGGGAGTACCGACATGCATAGATCGTCCTACACGACGCACATTTGCGAGCACTATTTGGACCTATCGCTGATTGTTATACGCGCACCCGCAACAGTACGTGTAGAACCACGCTGTTAAACAGTCTCATATGTTAGCTTCAACAAACCACTGTTGAGAATGGGTACAGGCGTGGGCTTCTGTGAATGCCATACTATAGTTATGGAATGTAACATTCCCTATGAACAGATTGATGTTGCAGCCTCGTTCAGCTTGGTGAGTGGTTGGGCCGATCTGACTAATGAAGTATTTCACTTGGGAAAGGATCAACACCTTTAAATTAATTGCCTGTCAGTGCTGCTTCTGGACTGCTATCGAAGTAGGAGGATGATAATTAGACTTTCTCGTTGTACACCGTTGATTCTATGTTCATATGTCTATCTGTGTAAAGCTTTGAATAATCTGTCCTACTTGTTCGATATACCTTTTTTCCACTCTGTTTTTATCAGTGACGTCTACGATTTCGTCAAGACTTGTTTCGGGTAACAGTATAAAATCTAGTTTTTGACAAAGATTGACAATAGCTTTATCGGTGCAGTCAGGACCAGCCTACAAATTGCTCTGTTCGCTCCGTAACTGTCCAATTACGAACAGCATTTAACGTTGTGGCACCATCAAAAACTGTAGAAATTAATCTGTTCTCCTGTCACTATTTGAACTTTAACATTTTGTTTCCGGATCACAATCAATTTACCTTGGCTACTGCATCACACTTGTTTTTTCTTCCAGTCTTTTTGTGTCGATAAATTTTATGCTACCATTTTTTGATAGAGTCGTTTGTCAAAGTTTTACACTATACGCTGACACTGGTGTTAAGGAAATTGCTGGAGACTGTCACTCACAGTTAACCTACTGTTTTTCTTTCGTGTGTTTAACATAATTTTAGATGGCTATTTGGAAGTCAGCACCAGCTTTGGCGGCAGGAAACGCTATGGTTTTTAAACCCTCACCACTGACTCCACTGACGGCAACTCGCTTGAGCGAATTATATGTGAAGGCTGGCTGCCCAGTTGGCCTGTTTTCGGTTGTATTTGGAGGTGTCGAAACTGGACAGACGTTGCTCAACCATCCAGTTGTATCAAAAATTTCCTTTACCGGTTCGTGATACCAAATTAACCACACGCGCATATTCTACGCCGTGGTTGCCATTTAAGATTTTCGTTTGGTTTACACGTACGTGTTCCATATACGAAGGCTGTGTTTATAGTGGGCCTTTTGTAAACCTTTTTATGTGCGTCAGAACTTAGTGTTACATCCTCTTTCTTCTGAGTGCAGTTCAGCTAACTGATTTTGGTAGTTTGTTTGTATGGTCCTAAATTTGCGCGGAGTTACCTGTGAAATCAAACAGTTGTGTAGCTTTTGCGATGTCTACGTATACTTCATTGTACCTCTGAAAATGTCGTGAACTATTCTGACACACTGGATGGCATTTTCAAAAGATGTTTTTGCCTCACTTTATCGCTTATAAGCAAACATTTCCTTGTAAGTGGTCACTGGTATGCCACGGCACGACCACTGCGATCCATGACACCAACAGCACAATTGAGCAACGTACGACGACACAACAGTCATTGCGTGAGTCATTCTTCTGTTTGCAAGTTGAGAAATGACCAGTTGTACTTGTGGTTGCATTTACTTTGTTCGTTTTCTAGGTAGTGTTGGTGGTGGTCGATCAGTGCTCTCGACCGCTGCTAGTCGAATTGTTCCTGGCACTGTGGAACTGGGTGGAAAATCCGCACTGATCATTATGCCTGACGCGAATCTGAACGAGGCGATCAAGGGCACGTTAATGGCCAACTTCTATTCCCAGGGTCAGGTATGCTCGAATGCCGGTCGTGTGTTCGTTCACAAGTGGGTTCCATTTTTACTTGTTTGATCTCGTTTATTCTGGCGGTCATAGCTTGGTCTTCCATTTTTCTAGTCTTCACTAGTTTCAGCAAATGGTGCTGGCAGACATAACTGCTCGAATTGCGCACAGAGAAAATAATCCAGGTACCTTAACCAGGGCTGGTTAATACACAACAGTTTAATTCTGGAATGTCTTCAGCAGCGGAGTGGCTTCATCAGTAATTAACGGCGATGTGGTCAGTTTGCGTTCACTTATGTTGTACAAGATGGTCTACATATGACACATTGTCGCCTTTTATGCTGAATCTCAGAGGCCGACACTTGGGGACCATGAGGTGTACATAAGTACAACAGCCCATTGCCATTATCAGTGCGGTTGCCAACTGTTCGGCGAAATCTCGAGGTGGCCAGGCGACGAAATGGTCACTGGCATTAAAAGTCTTAGTGGCCCCATTGAGCAAAGTCAGTAGGTATCGCCTAGCATGTTGGAGAGTTCCTGACCGTCTACACCAGTGGTTTTCAACGATCTCTGACGTAACAATCTGCCATAATAAATGAAGACCCTGATGCGTGAAGCTGTTGACTCTTCTTTGTAAACCTCCATTGTTTTCGTTTAGTTTCTCCCTTTTTGTGCTTGTTTACCACTCCACTGCTTTGTAGACCACAATCAGGTAAGACAACAGCGCGAACCATGTGGTTGATGGTGATGGCGGTAATTGTTAATATGGATATGACTAAGTATCTAGGTTATTATAACGCACGATCTGGACAGGTAGACACGAAATACGGGAAACTTTGAATTACCTAAGTGTGCGATACAAATTCCAGCAGTGCAAACAAACGAAAGTAGTCCTCCCATCACAAAGTTTTGCATGGAGCCCAATTTAATAATAAAAACCGTTAATGAGACAATAAAACAGGTATAATTCATGGAAAAATGTGATAGAATGCATTTGTTAGGGGTATAATGCAAATGGTCCCACTGAGTAGTATCTGAAAAGGAAAGCTTTGGGAAGCATTTAAGAAATGTGAATTGGCACCCTTTCCAGCAATGTTTAACCTGGATTACTTATACATATGGCTATTCCCCGTTCTACTTGTGTAGTCATCCTCGCTTCCCAATGATAACCTTTTCCTCAACTTCATTTTGGTTCTGTTTTGTACAGATTCATTTTTGATCAGTTCCAGAGCAAACTTCTCACAGCTGTAGAGAAGCTTCGTGTAGGTGACCCGTTCGATCCTAACACTTCGATGGGCGCCTTGATCACAACGGAACATAAAAACAAGGTCATTAGCTACATCAGATCTGCTGTTTCCGAGGGTGCGGTTCTCCTGTGTGGTGGCAAGCAACCTGCATTTCCCTTAGATTCCGATCTGAATCCAGCCAACTTCCTTACCCCTTGTGTGCTCACTCAATGTTGTGATGATATGCGAGCGGTAAGAGAAGAAATATTCGGACCGGTGGTGACCTTGTTGCAGTTCGAAACTGAAGAAGAGGTGATACAACGTGCAAATAACAGGTACACTTTTTCTCGGCTTCTCGTATTGATAATACCGTTGTCCCACGGTGCATTCGCAACTTTATTAAATGGTCTCACTTGTTCGTATGCTTTTCATTATGATTCCAGTGACCTTGGACTTGCTGGCGGGGTTTTCTCGAACGATTTATCCACTGCTCATCGTGTTGCCTCTCAGTTGGAATGTGGTACTGTTTATGTGAACAGTTACAACATCTATCCCCCAGGAATCCCATTTGGTGGCTATAAACAATCTGGGTTTGGCCGGGAAAACAGCTTGGAAACCTTGCTGAGCTACACACAAATCAAGGCGGTTTACGTTGAAGGTGGTCCACTCCCCGATCCGTTTCCCGAATCCGTCGGCTGAGCTACTTGTTTGTCGTAAGAAGACATAGGCATCTACAACGGGGCTCGTACTCAACTTTTTTCCTCTCCTCGTTCCGTTGGTGGCCGCTGCGCTTCCGGGCCATGATTCGGTCTTTAAGTTTTTAAATGCCTATATGTGCTGTTGCTCGCATGATTTTTCTATGAAATTCACTCAAATCCAATCACTATACGTTTTTACAATTATCCACTTCTCCATGAGTTTCCGCACTTTTTACTATACTTCCTGTTGAGATGAACTCATACCAATCAATTTTTCTGTGCGACATTCCTAATATCCTGACTACTATTAATGATTTGCCCGTGATTAACAACTTACAGCATCTTGATAAGCTTGAATAATTGGTTTATCGTTTGCTATGTTTAACGTATCCGGCTGAAAAAAACAGCTGAGCAACAACTGGGTTTCCAACATTCAGTTAGTACGACTCGGACGTGTTGCGTAGACAAGTGTGAGCGCGAAACAGTGAATGTTCTTTCACTTGTGGTAAGCTCTTTCGGTGACATGACAGCAGATGAAGCAAAAACCAATCGTGAAGCATATCAACAGTGTGAAAAAATACAGCTCGATACGTCTTATCATAAGTTGCTAAGCTCCATGTTACCAAACAAGAATGAAACCTAATTTCAGAACAACATGTAAACAATAGGCATTTCGATTTATTGGTGACGTTTCACAACTGACAGAACTCTTCTGAGATCAGATGAACCAGTTACAAATGTGGTGGTACTCAAGGTAGCCTAGACGTCATCAGCAAGTCAGCTTACCGTTGTCCACAAGTTGTTCGGAAATTATCAATGCTCAATCGGTCTTAAGCATATTCTAACAATTGATGATCGAAACCTGTCTTCTTCGGGACAGCTTCTCGCTCTTTGCTGACTGACTACTGGCTTCGTCACTATAGTTTATCCCAGTAGGTCGTACACATGTTGAAATCTTTGTTTTCATTGTGGTTCTTGTAAAAAAACAACGGCCCTAGACAAATCCTCACTCCAAACTCGACAGTTAGTACGCATTCTCCTGATGAGTACTCCCGAATGTCGCTCATCCAGGACTGCGTAAATCAGCCCTAGAGGCTTCCACCTATGAGTGATCCCATAAAAAATGCAGTCACAGCATCGAAACCAGTGAGAGAATTTGAATAATTGTAATCTCATTTTCTGTTTCGTTGGTTACGCGTTGCTGTGGTGCACGCCACGTTGTTCGCAATACCAGGTGCGTTTGTCACGGAACACGTGAACACCACCTCAGTTAGCCAACTGAGATCGAGGCGCAGTTAATTTCGGATAGAATTCTGGGGCACCTCGTTGAGTAAGACACCAAGTCTCACCAGAAGTGGCTTGCAAGCCCACATATAGCTTACTCGGTCGTCAGTCCAATGCAATCGAACATCGCATTCTGACCACCGTGGGAGCGGTCGGAGTGCAGTCACGCAGTCAACAGTTGTGCACTCAGAAAATGTTTATTCAAACTCTACCGTTACCATAGAACCCCGTTACTCATTTGAAGCCTCCAGAGGTCGATTTGGTCATCTGATTGTCCCCCAATTCACAACCGTCTGACCTACTTATTTGACAAGTCGCTCTTGATTTTCAGAACAACTTGTAATTGGTTGTGTTGATGGCGTTTCGCCTCTGACGCAGTTACTTCTTCAGACCAGAGGAACTAGTTACAAATTTGGTGATATTTAAGGCAGGCTGGACGTGAACTCATGGTTTTGCTTGCTTACCAACCACCATCATATAATGTTAGGTGATTACCTGATGTTGAATAACCAAAAACAGACTGCTCACCAAACCGCCTTTACTTCGGATGAACTCATGGGGACCATGTGAAATATATGTGCACTTTAAAACAAACTTACGGTTATCGCGTCTATTCTAGTAGTTAGTCGGCACTGCTTTTTCCGCACTGAACACGAAAGTCTTGCCAATAATTTTGTTTGGAAAGCCTTTGCTGTGAGAAAGTTTTGAATCGCTCCATGAAAAACTGAGCACTAGGATGTTGTAGGACCACTGGTTTTCTGCAATATATCAAAGCTGATGAGATAAAAGTTCATGTGGATGCTAGGTACGCTGTGAACTGCATATGTGTTATCGGCCAGTCGAAATTGCAGCTGCCAGACGTTTTCTAGTGGGCATGGTGTGAACCAGTGGTTATGCGATTAGGCTTCGTGTAACTGGCACTCGATTTGGTTTTTGTTGTGTTCGCGTTGAATGGAACAAACCAATTTGGAAGCAGGACGAATTTCGGCGTTTCCACAACTGCGGCTGAACACGCGAAAGCCCCCAAAAAGTCTCTGTAGATGGGAAGGTGCTGTCGCTGGTTATTCGAGGCGACCACACGAGTGGAGCGATGGGGACGATGAGCAAACTTATGAGAATGGAACAATGTAACCGGAAATGCTTCACTGTTCAAATCATCATTTCGACTCGATGATTTCTTGAGTTCTTTGCACCTAACTGTAAACGAAACTCCATGGATATAGTTTGGGTGATGGTGAGACCACTTCGTCGAATCTGCGGCGGATGCAGCTTTTTGATTATGGACTAGGGGTCATGTTGCTTGATTTCGACAGCGGCATATCGTTTGGCCTGCCTCATGTGACTACTGCTGCATGGTGTTCGGGAAGAGAAAATGTGCTACATCCCCCTCTTTAACGGCAATCTGTTTCTGGTCTAATTATAGGGAGGCATTTCCAGAGAGCAGTCAAGGCGCAGATAGTTGTATTCAGGGGCGTTGCTGTGCTTTGTTTGAACGGCCAGGAGATTGTGCATTTTCAGCTAGTCACTATGTGAAATCGTGCCTAGTCTCTCACGAGGGTGCGACTACATCTTCCAGAGGTCGTCTGTTTTGCACTGATTCTCATGTGAGTCTTCTTAGCCCACACGGACGCACAAGCAGACTGGTAAGCTGGCGGTTGCCTGATCGCGAATGCGGATAAAGTTTGGTTTCGTCGAAAGTGTACACAAGGGACGAATCAAGGCGCTAGAAGAAAATGGTGGAGGCACGTCGCATCGGTCCGTTGAGAATAGCGGCACAGTGGATGGCCGTGTAACTCCATCACGCCGTTTTTCATTCATATCTTCCCATGTCGTGTATTCAAACACAATTCATCCCACTGCTTCCAAGTTGCGGCTGTTCATCCGTTGCATAAGACAACTGTCGTGGACTTGTTAATGAGGACTAGGTTAATAAAAGGTGGGTTTATGTGTAATTTCGCTTTGAGGTGAATATGTATACCAGAGCCACCACACCTCACAGTACATTTGAATGCAAACGGGATTTGAGTTTGGATGTAGACGAAGAGGCCTGTGATTCGAAGTATTCCCTTGTGACAGAGCATGGAATGTTGGAGAATTGAAAAATTTAGTTATCCTCATTCACTTATTCAAAGCAAGTGGAGGACACATTGCGAGATCTGAACATTTCGATTTGCTTTCAACAGTCGCAAACGTAGAAGCGACAAACTTTGTATGATTGTTACATAATCGTAGTCTGGAACTACTAACGATCATTGGTGGATCAATTTTATTCGGAGAGCATCGGCAAGTTCTGTGTGCACAGAAGACAATGTCCCCACTGAGTCTCCTTGCTGGGAAACTGATTGTCACATCCTTGCGCGAAAAATTGGGACTGTTTCTTTGGGTTCGTTCGGCTGTTGTCATACGCGGTTCAAGCAAGCTAATTTGAAGGTATGCTAGTGACTGATAAAAGCAAACTGATAATTAACGTACTCTCTCATTTTCGACATATTCAACTGGCTACTCAGTGTACCTGGTACATTAATCGACGAGCATGTAATATTCACACAACGTAGGCCGGGAATGACGTGTCGGCTGACCCACACGAATTTGTTGAACACATAAATCAGTGCGAAACTTCAACCCATTGCATAACAGTAGACAGTCAGGAAATCAAAACATTATTTTTCATGATGACGCAAACACAGGTCGGATCATTTTTCTTCAGGACTGATCGTTCAGACCTCGAACTGTTACATTCTACCTAGCACGAAACTCTTGGAATCAGCTTCAGTTGATTTCTCTGACTTGCGGGACGATGAGGCAGATGAGGCGGGATCGGATTGTTCCTAATTTAGTGGCGCGACGTTGGCCAAGTGAACTTACCTCAATCTGAAGCGGGTAACGCCTGAAATTAGAACGAATGAACAATCAACGGGGAACAGGTTAGTAATTGTGCATGGTTTCCCATCGATATCTTCATTCCTTGGGTAGGAAAATCGATGTGGGCTCAATGCAACGGTTAATTTCGTTTGGGCAGATGGCAGAGACATGGAGTGTGTGATTAGCAAATTCTGAGTTACTTTGAGCAGTTTCACCGGCTTGCTCTTGGTGATCATGAGGAATAGTGAGACTGCTCCGACTATGTATATTTTGTGCTAAATTTCTAGTAACGGGTAATTGCCCATTTGTCTTCTGTTAAACGTCCGTTGATTTTACTTTTAAGTCCTACATGTTCACGATTCACTGGAGTGTGCAAAATTATTCCACTTCGCGGACTTCGTGACTTTTGTTTGGCACTCAACCTGATATCGGTTATGAATTTTTTTCGGATTGTTCTATAGTTTGACTACTGATGAGTACTGGGGGATTTTGGTTTTCATATAGTATATCGCCAATCCCACTGTTTACCAACATGAACTGCAGTGTTGGTACAACATAAGCCGGTTGAGTACAAGTCACTTGTCTGCTAATTGAGTCCACGAGTTTCCTCGGTGAACGGTTGAGTGACTTGTTAACACTAGCCCTTTCCGGATGTATCACCTACAATACTTTGTTACCGGAGAACGAGCGAATACGTACGCGCGTAACACAGAGCGATACCAAGAAAACCCCACTTGATTATTCAATGGTAAGACGGTGGTGCAATTCCAGAGGTGAATTTCGATTCATCTTTGGCCCTCTGCTATTGTTTGTTGGTCTTTCGGATTTAAAAACTTGTGAGTTTGGAGGTTATCCGAGTCATGCCATTGGGATACTTGATTGATCACTCGTTATAAACACATAAATGTTCTTGCCACAGGAACGTAGCAAAATACAGCCCCGAAAACTTGCTCTTTTGGTGTAAACGCTGTGGAACATTCAAACGCGCATTCACCACATTGTTGAGGTGGACCCAGAAGTACGCCAGTTACAACGGTTACGAAGTCAGTCAGAGGGTTTTGATTCTAAGCATGTTTCTGGTCGAATTTATAACCTCACCACTTCGGTCATCGCAAGTGAATTGTTTTAGCATCGATGCAACCAATAAGGGACAGTTATGGCAGGGTTGGCCACATGTTCACTTTGTTTGTAAATGAGTTGTGCAGTCCATGCTCAAAAGTCTGTAAAACTTTACCACTTATCCAAAAATACCGTAAAATTTGGTGTTTATTGTTGAAGTTCAGTTTGTCGGCCACAAGCCGGGATTATCTGGACTATTCCCGTTTAGCCTTCATCAACCAGATAAAATACAACCTGTGTGTAGCCTGAGAACAATTGTTTTGTGTTGCAAATTAACTTAACACCTTGGATGAGACCCGATTGTAAAAAGTCAGGGCTTCGACCGGATTCATACCACCCACAGACACTGCATGCCTCAACGTGGCAAGCGCTCTATCAGCTGAGCTACAAAGCCACACCAGGAGCTCGGAAATTTCACATCTGGTTTCTGTTACCCGCCCATCCCACTGACCCATGTGGAATCCACCAAATGATTCAGGGGATCGATTGCTCCAGCAGGATTTCTCACATTTCACGCTGGAATCCACCAACGTCACTGCTGGTTCGAAGCCCTGACTTTTCAAAATTGGGTCTCATCTAATATCATAAAGTCTACCACACTACTTATCATTAACTTAACATCGTTTAATCTTTTCTAATTTGAGCAGAAGAGACAAACAGATTTTGCACAATGTACCTTTCCAGCACATTTCGTTACACCTCATAAGGTATATGTTGCGGTCTGCGGGTTTATATAACAATTTTCGATGGACATTGTGAGGTTGAGCAGTGAAGTCAGTTACTGTCTCCCCTCGAGGCATCTGGGTAACCTGAGCGTTTCTCATAAACGAATGTCGCTGAGAATTTACGTATAATGAATCAGTCGTGTTATTGGGAGGTGCAGTGGTCAACACAGTTGCCCAATGGAAGCGTGGTCGGAGTTTTAGTCCCGGCCGTTGCAAGGATATGCAACACTGACGAGTTCTACCAAGAGCAAAACTCGAAACTAATGCTTCATTTCAAAGGGGGCACACTGGGAAGTCTACCTGAGTGCAACATCTTTGATCCATTGCGAGTGATTTTCAGTTTATACAAGGCCGAACTCCCTTACTGCTCATTAGTAAACTCAACGAACACATGCACATCAACGCATACCAGTTATCAGGGCAATCTGGTATTGATGAATAGGTCTTTCTGTATACAGAGAGATGAATTCCAGTTATTAATTACTACCGCCCCCGCGAACCAGAAAAGCCTTCAATATTTTGTTGTGTTATCTATCCTGAAACCCTTCTTCAAATTCAGTCGGGGGCGACATTTTGACAATCGTCAAGCGATCGATAAAGCCGGATTCTTATAACATGTCACGTTCTGATTTGAGACGGACGTTGTAATTTTCATGATCGTTGTGCGAAGCCAGCTTGTAATAAGTTCGTTGATCCGATTGTGTAGCTAACGCTTCGTTCTGTCTATTCAGAGGGTCCGGCACTCACACGAGAATTCACAAATGATGTAAGATGTGGTAGTAAGCGGTAGCGGTGTGTTTCGATGATTATGTTGAGATTCGGATGGTGGTAGACATGCATGACCAGTTAGGCTGCAGAGAACGTCTGCCTCGTATCTGCCGTGAGACGGGTTTTCAGCAGAGTAATAATGTCACTTTGTGAGTCAGACGGAGGTAGACGTTCAGTTTGGGAGTTGTTGAAACCATAGCGGCAGCCGGTTTTCTTTGAACGTACGTAACTATGTATTGGTGCATGAGGTCGACCAACCTGGCTTTGAATCAACTTCGAGCATCCTCTGATGCTGAACTGATTTGTGAAAGTTGACCAAACAGAAGCCTAACCCGAGTTTGTGACTGAATGCCACTGTTCCTCTTAGAGGTGGTTGCAATTAACAAACAGAAGCCACCGCATCGAGTCCAGAAACACTTGTTCATCACTACCAGATTGCCCTGGTAACCGATGTACGCTGATATGTGTGTGTGTATCTGTGGCTGTTGATTCTGCTATTTGGTTACACAGTGTCACAGTGTGAACCTTGCTAGATAAACTCACAAAATACAGTATATGCCTGATGGGATGCAGTGAAATGTGCTGGAGAGATTGTGTAAAAAACTGTTTCTGACATCCGTTCGAATGTGTTATGGAGAGAAGTTGTCTTGCTTTTTTAGAAACTCATATTCTAATTTATCTGTACACAGCATACAATAGTGACGAACAGCTGCCTGTGTGCAATTTTGTATGAACAACGAATTCAGAACAATGTTTGGAAATTTGATCTAGATTGAATTTAGCCTATTCGCTCGAAATTCCAAACTAACATGGTTTGGTGACTTAACTACGAATCGCCGATACTGCTGATGACTCGTCCAGAGGTTCACAACATGGCGGCGTTTTTGCCAGGCGTAATTTAGAATTTCCGACCACGGTAATTGTAGGGTTTGTGCAAACCTTTTATGTGAACAAAAAACCGAATTGATTAAATGAATACTAATTGATTAGCATTCGTCATCTGATAGACTCAAGACGGTTATCCATAATATAATAGATTACACAGATGGCCTGTTTTAGATTCAGTCCACTGATCCGTACCGGCAATATGCATACACCGGTTGTGCAATATTGCGACAAGTATTGTGTGTTTCGAAATCTGATACACCCGATGACTGGGTTTGTCTGTCACAATGTTTCGTTCGAGCTGGCGAGTGGATGTGGTTTCCTTACCCACAGTGATAAGTGGGTTAGGTGACTCGGTGGTGATCACGCTTCGTGTCCATGTAGAACATTCTTTGCACTAGCGCTACGCTTCCGTATGAGCCGGTCCAACCTATTGAAGTTTGTGTTCTACCCAGTCGTCCACATTGCTTCGATGTTAATCGAGTGCTGTAAGTTTTTATTATGCGTTTCTTGTATTACTTTTCCGTGATCTGGTACCAGTTTAAGATGTTTCAATGAATTATCTGGTGCTGCGCTGCATCACAAGTTAGACGATGACATGCGACTGAAGCCTTAGGATTGTACCGTCGCTCACACTAACAGACATCCAGATCGCCTCTGATTAATGAACACTCACTGCACAAGATGGCATATTTCTGTACGGGTGAGATTTCTCCCCTGTTTCGCTCTTCAGTATATTCTGGTTACCGTAGTCCATCGGCGCTTGCTGCCGTACACGGTTAGGGTCCGGTTAGTGTAAGCCTTCGCATTTTATTCGGATTCCAGCCTACGGATATTGTTTGATCCTCTGCTCTACTGCTGACATCCGGAAGTGTCAGAGAAACTCTTTGAATAATCCTAAACTGACATCAAATCAAACACAAGTGAGATCGGGGCATTCATAAGAATGCGAAATACAACTGTCTTCTGAGGCTTACGTCTTAGAAATGGGACGTTCTACCTGACTGGCTGGAAACGAATGTGTTGGGACGATACACGTAGTTCAACGACCGGACAACCCATGTTCTGAATTCAACACGAAAACGGAAATTTTCGGCGGTATGATATGGCTGTTGACGTTCCAGTATGCCCGTGAAAACTTCTACAATTATGGGCCTCATGGGGATCCAAATGTGACCCAGTCCGTTTGAAGATGCAATTCACCGTTAAAAATTCACTGTATTTTGATTGTTCATGGTTCCAGAATTTTTTCAAACATCGATCGATCTGCAGCCCTTACCAATGTGTGTTTGTGGGTGATGGAACGACGTTCGTTAAACACACGTCCCGATTATTCATGTTCAGTTTCCCTGTGTTGATAATAAAATCAAACTTGTGTGAACTTGCAGCTTATACACATGGTATAAACGGTAAATTATGGAACTGTTACATTTGAGTCGTTCACGTTGCGTTTCCGAACATCCCGATCGCCGCAGAACACGGCCGGGGCAACAGTCCACAGTGTGACCGTCGGTCAGAATCATGTTCTTATTTTCGGTAGCCGTTTGTCTGTCTGCTTCGGTTTCGTTCGGTGTCCAATATTCTGCCAGCATAGCCTTCTGTTCATAATTAGTACTACTGTTGTATAACAGGCAGTTTTGTTGTGAGTAGTATACTACTCACATGTAGTATATTACCCATAGGCGACATTCAAGAACAAGAGAACAAGCCCCAAATGCGACGGACAAGAAGGGACTATCGGAACAGTGTATACATGCTGTGTGAGAACTTTCACTAAGGCGAATGACAACGTACTGTCACCCAATGTATGTGAGTGCATGTCTGTCGTGCAAATGAGTGCACGCGTTTGTTGTACGGAAGTTTGCACAATAAACGAACTAGCCTGCCAAACGTCTTCAGTGGACGCAACACTACAACTTAAACATTATCCGCAGTTGATCAAAGCCCTCGTATTCAGATGCACCTCACTGCTGACACTTCTCAGGAAAGTACTGGACCAGATAGAATGTTATGCACCACTAATGAACCAACCGAAAGGTTGGTGTGATCTACAAAGCTGCTATTAAATGGGGACGATGGTTTACTGGTAACAGTCTAGATCCTCGAAATTTAGTTATTATTGATGATTCTGTGATTGAACGCACTATCAGAACATCGTCAGGTTCGCAAAGAGGCGTCAAGGCTTGAAATTATCCTGCAGTAATTGAATTTATTCGATTCAGGTGAGGTTGTAGGTCTTGATGACTATGAATAACTAGGTATGACGTGAAATAATTTTAAGTGAAGTGTGATACGGCACTAAGCTAGCTTGTCGTGTTATGAAAATTTCCAGCTTGAACGTGAACTTTCAGCTGGTCATTCCTACGGCGTGGGCGACAACTACTTAGCACACACGATTACGGTATAAGCAGTGACATCAGGCCACGTTTGGGACTATTTGTGTCATTAAGTCTCTAAAACAGTTTCGATTGTCTCCTGAACACTCGTTTAGTAACGATTGTATCTACTAATTCACTGAACTAATTGCCACTCTGCTTTGTCAATTTGTTTAAAACGCACTGTTGCTGGCTCTCGTTTTGTGACAGTTTTCCTGAGTGACTGAGTTGCATCTGACTAATTTAAGGTGTGACGTTTGAGAGAGCGTGTCCATACACTTATGGCTCTGACAAAGAGTCTTTCAAACCACCTTGGGATGCTCAACTTGTTGGATACCATCTCTTTGCGAGCCCGTTCTTGAAGCCAAAATAACGATTTTGCGGTTTGGAAACCAGATGGCTTTTGTTTGTTTTGAAGTTTCCTCTGAGCAGTGTAAGTATTCGTTTTTCATTTCACCGTTTCATCCTCCCTTAATCCAAAATCATGCGTCAGTTCTCCGCATCCACGGACTACTTCAGAACGTTTTAGAATGCAGAAAGTCTGTCCGATTCCTCAGTGACAATGTACGTCCAGGTGTGCATGTGAGGACCCAGTGTACATATCTTGAGGTATTTTTCAAGCTTGTTTTTCTAGGTTACAATCTGTCCTATACTATTCTTTTTTTCATCTTTGTGAGTTTCGTGGTTGGTTTTAGCTGTGTATTAAGAAGGATACTATTTCCTAATGTGTGCTAAGCAGATGGTAATAAGCTATTCACATTGATGAATGTAAATTCACACGTTCTGACCGGCTTCATACGTTCACCGCCTGATAACCCCAAGTAATCTGGCGCCTGTTCATGTCACTCAAAGTTCAGCACGTACTTCGAGTGATTCTGGAGTCATCGAGTGTGTCATAGACCATTTGCATTACCTATTTTAAGAACCAAGTTAACGGTCAGTTGCAATGGTCAACACAGATCCGACGGTTCAGAACGTGTCCAGAAAGATGGTCTGTAGATTTTTATATTCAGACATACGAAACTGATCGGTAAAAGTAACCGCCGTTGAAGGAAAAAACAGTTTACCCTTGGTAGAACTTGAAGGACAATTAATTCTCATATCCGTTGGGTTTTCGGAAGTGGGGCTTGTGTGGGATCGGCCAGCTTGAACTGCGATTGAAAGTATCGTGGTGTAGAGTTACACGCCTTGTGTTAATGTAGGTATCCCTGTAACATAAAGTAAACTGGTGTGTACCACCAAAGACAGATCGACCAGTCACATTACTTACTCAGCTTGAGAGACCTATTTCTGGAGTCAAAACTAGTGTGTTGTTCAGCCACAGGCTACGTGTGTTTCAGTACAGGTTGTATTCTATGTGTAATATGTGGTGAGAGGTATATCATTCAGTGTGCGTCCGCAGTTGCATGACACGTCCTGACCACTGGTCACGTTATCGACCCAATTGGTGCATTCAGAATCCTATTACGTCACTCCAATCCAAGATTTCTGCGGTTTGCCAAGGCGGCCACAATCAATCGACTGAAGCCGACCCCATGTGTTCAAAAACGATTTCTCATGTTTTGAGTTAGGTACTCCAACTGTTCTTGTCCTACTGCGAAAACCACCTAACTTTTCTGGATAGCTGCTGTTAGCAATGTCTTTTAACCAAGTCATCTACTCCCCTCTGTCTGTCAGATTTGCCAGACAGGGTTATTTAGAGTATGCATTAATGTGTCAGTGACCAACTGACGCTAGACTTGAAATCAAAAGTCCATGTCTATTCCAACGTGCTTTGAGATAAGTTGTACACCCCAACACTGTGGAGGCCAGGGGATGGATACTGTTACACGAAAGCAGGACTTGGAAAGGCTTGTTGTAACTGATCTCAGCGTAAACAGAAGAATGTGATGTTCTCCGGCGAAACGTTTTGTAAATTCCGATCACACATGGATGTGCAACTAATTTTAGAAGAGTCGAAATTCCACAGGGCGTAAGTCATGGTTTTGGGGGTTAAACAGACGGACACTAGAAATTAAAATCAAAATTTTTGCCAAGGTTTCAATAACCTATATTGGCTGAGAAGATAGGTTGTTAGTTCATTGGAACAGTAAAGCGAAAAGTATGGAATGGTACATCATTATTCGGACAGGCACAAACAGCAGGCTTTCACATCAGATCATATGGCTTTTGAAACTTTCTTGAGGATGGCCCACCATCATGTGTGTTTGTGGACGTGGTGTATTCGCATATTCGTGCATTAGAAAAGTAGTCGGTCCACCCTCATGAACCCTTCCGGAACCGGTTAACTGCACACAGATTCAAGGTTAAAGCTATAAAAGGACCGACTAATGAGGATAGAGACAGCTATCGTTGAACGTATGCGCAATAGTTATGAAAATGTCATTTAAAGGAGTCATTGGTTTTTCGAGTGCATTCCTCCATTCCAGTTGCTTGAACCCTAGACTGTTAACTTAACACCTAACAAAGTCTATATTAGCGTACACATGTGTTGATAGAGAGACTGTGAAGAAAAAGCATTGCATTCACCTCATAGCTACGCCCACCGTTGAACAACATATTCACGGGCATGACGGGACAAAGAAAAATGCCAGTGTTATTGAACAGGGTCCTGCGGATAGACAGAACGCAGACGCCACTTTCTGCACCGTAGATGTTAATACTGATGTCAAATCTCTTCTGTCGTCAACTAGCACAAATCACATCCGCCTGGAATTTACTATGGAAATGTAGTAGAACTGGGGGTTAGATTTTATATTATTGCGTCAACGGAATGTCTACAAAGATTATTTAAACAACATTCAGAGGTACCAAGAATGGATATCGAAAGATCGGCATAGCAATTTCCGTCAGTTGTAACAGTTAAGCAAATATTGTGAAAGTCGAGTTTACAAAAGTTGTATTACGGACAAGCTGAACGAAGAATTTACATTTCTATCGTAAACAGTTTGTGACAATAAATACCTTGATAATCTTGTAGCACTAACGCAAAATTGCCAGAACCACCTGACGGTT
>QNGE01004455.1:0-47920 GCA_008508345.1 Paragonimus westermani
CATAAGATATGTTTTGATACATCTAACATTTACCGGTAGTAAGGATAACCTCTATCTCTTCTATAATAATGTTTCTGCATTTGATTAGCAATGAACCCACGGCATGGATTCGCGTTTCCACTAGTAGATTGCCAACAGCCAAAATGTCTGAAGTTTCTTCCAGAGAGCAGATATTTCTACAATTGCGTCCCTTTAACTCTATACACATATATTGCCTAAGTTCATTTAATACTATTGTTTCAAGTTCTCAAACTAACCATTTGGGTAAAATAAACGCGTGTTTTCAGCGGCTTCGTGGGACATGCTACATATTCATTCGTATCATCGAAAAGGCTATCACTGCAGCCAACATTGGCAACGATGTTGTTTTTCAGCAGCTGGACGCCACCGGTGGAACGTTATTCCACTCTCTACAGACTTACTTCGAAAGGCTCGCCATCCCTGTATTGGAAAGTATGGAGGTGAGGCAGTATTTTACTTCCATTTGTCAGTAGTTGCTGGTATTTGAACGTATATGTAATGAGACATCACGTTTAAAAATTCTTTTCAGTAGTAACCGTAATTTAGCGAACCACACACCGGTTTGAAAAGGAAGTGGGAGAAGATCATGCACGTTGACATCAATTAGCTTGTTCCAGAGTTCAGCTCAGTTTAATAGAAAAAATACATGTAGTTTCAGCTGAGCACAGAAACTCAAGGCTGTTGGTCGCGTTCTGTCCTCATGGTGTTCAAGTTGATCTGAGTTAAGCGTTCTTCAACCTCAAAGCCCGCAGACTCAGGGCTAACTAGCCAAAAGCCGAGATGAGGTATCCAACTCCAACCTCTAAAGTGCATAAAGTTAAGTCATGGATGAACCACCGTGACTGTTAGTAATTTTTCATGAGACTCAGTTTTGTGTTTTAAACAGGACTATAATGGTTTCTCTGCAAACAATGCGAGTCGCCCGTAATTATTTCCCGAAGGCTAGAAAATGAATTATTTTGAGCAAGGTCGCATCCTCAGTGAATAGGTGCCAACAGTGTCAAAGACAAATGACCACGAGATGTGTTAAGCTGGTGTGAACGACTGTCAAGCTGCACATGTACACACTGAACATAATATCTAAAAAAAAATATATATGGTACGAGACAAAAATAGTTTATACTCTCAACCGGAGAATTAGTATCCAGCAGATGTCTTGTGTTCGGTTGCCGTAAACTATCACGTTTTACCAAAAGAATTACTTATCAGTCAGTTCTGTTTGCTAACGCAGTCATGGAATTGATTACTATGAAGTGAACGCCACTCACAACTGATCGCACCACCTTTCAGTTAACCCCATTTAGAGAGAGGAAATAGAATCATGTTTCAGTCCTGTTAAAGTCCATCAGTGGTGTGTAATCTTACCATGGCCGGGATTTTGAGTCCGGTCTACGCGAATACGAAACCTACTATCAAATATGAGCGATGCAAACAGCTGGTCCCGGTGACCACCAGCGAATTGGTGGACAGTTGTTTCAATCTAGCTAGGTTTCATCAGCACCGCGCATGCCTTAGATCAGAATCCACGAATCTTGAATAAGCGGCAGATTGTAGTCCAAGTACTTATCCACTAGAGCAACTCTTTGCGGACAGTGGGTTCGATTCTCCAGCGTCCGTGGTGCCGGTGAGACCTAAGTAGGTCGACACAGTTGTCCACCACTTCGCTGGTGGTCACCGGGACCAGCTGTTTGCAAAAACACTTCCTCAACCCCCTCTGAGTTTGTGGTGGATGCTTGTTCGTTTGCGAACCAATCAAAAAATGGCTGATCGATTCCGGCTTATGAGCGAAAGGAATTTCAACAGCCAAGGAAACTAATGTGAGTAGAATTCAATCTTAAATCAGCGGTGACTACCCACTGCAGTGGATAGACCTGTACGAGTATTGGATTTATACACGTGGGTCACTTATTCGGGAACCCCTCGATTTTAACTAAATGACGTTATTGGTCAAGGTGAAAGTAGACGTCGAATGAAGTAAAATTCATCGCACATAAGTGTTCCGGATTTTAACTTCAGGTTGCAAAATTTTAAGATTGTACCCAAGGTTGTAAAGTACGATATACAAGGTTTTTATCGACATAGAGTCCGGACGTTTCAGCATATCGTATGCACATTGAATGAAAAATGTGCCCAGAGACGTTTGTTCACCCGCAGTATATTTGACAGCGAACTTTTCCATTGCTTTTAAGATCAGGAATATATATTAAAGACGTATTTCAACAAAACCGTTCAAGATAATCCCTGTTTTAGTATCTTTTTCTTGATACATGTCAGCTGAAACAAAACTATCCACACATGAAGTACACCGAACTCACCGTTAAACGCCACGAGATTAACAATTACAGCGTGCAGAATTTTATGAGAGGCATTATCATTAGTCACTGTCACTGATAATCAGACTGTTCTTCTGCAATCTGCTGACGTCACGTCCTTCTAAGACCTGACACCAGCTCTCTCCATTAGTAGTCTTTTGAGCATTGCCCCCTAGGTGTAAATCGTCGTTTCCGTATCATCCTTAGGACAAGGCACGTTGTTAAGTGGCTGAGTGAGTGTCACTAAGCCACATTTATTTGCTAATTGAACAGTCTCACGCACAACACCAGTGATCCGGTTAGCCGATCACGCATACCAAAGCCGTTCGAATTAGGCCATAAATGAAACGAGCGAAAGTTCATTGTTTGACGTTTACTTCATGTTCGGTTGACAGGTCAAAAGAATAGATTTTTCATCCGATCCGACAATTAACATTCAATAACGAACGCTCACTCAATATGCACATGGTTCGGTGTTTTTGTCCTTGCGCATATCATGTTTGATGGCGGTTCGATGTGGTGGATCTGCTTAGCGGGTCTATCGTTTTATTGACTACTATGCCGTAAGGTTTTGTAGAAAATTGGTGTTTTCACTGGCAAATATGGCCTGACTGTTGTAAGAGACTCTAAATTGAAGATTGCTGCAAATGTAGCGATGGCGCTAGTGCCGTGTTCACATCGGAGCGCAACAGCATAGTCCACCGATTAGCGGTACAGTAACGCAGTCAGATTTCCCGTCTGAGCAGTTCATTAGATGCTGACCTTAGATGAGTGGACATCACGTGATTCGGACACATGTATCAAGGTTAATCAGTTCACTGTTTTGTTCACAAAGGGTCCTGGGAATTATCGCACGACCAACGCCACACAAAAGTGATGAGTTGGTTGGATTGTTCTACCACTTGGCCGAATTACTTGAGAGACTAACTATGGTGAGAAATCCCAATCAGTATCACTGCGCCGACGCAATCGTGTGTGATCTTACAAAGTTTTAAAACTTGTAGTTGATACGGATAAGCAGTGCTAATTATCACTTTGTACACCGTTACATTTTTTTAGCAAGTTAGTGCACCTGTTCTTACTGACCTGTAATCAGCCCCACGCATCTTGCGAACCAGATAGAATCCGCACAGGATAAGTGAAGAAATGTGCTTGGGACATGTTTGTGGTGGGTTAGACATTGTGGCTAAACAACTAATGATCAAGCGTTGAGTTGACCATCCAGAGGCTAGAGTGGTTCGCTAACTAATCAAATGGAGTTAGCTAACTTTGAAGGTTATCAAGAAACCACATATTAACAGGGGTTGCCTCCTAACATTTTCGTGGACATTATGTATAACCCATCTATGCCATTGGTAAAAACAGATTAAATTACCGTATAATTCACTCTTGTAAACAATTTAGCAGAGAATACCCATCATACATAGTCAGTTTATTGAACCAATAACATAACTACTAATTTTTTTCTGTACAACATTACACTTTGAGAAGTGAGAATTAGCATCGGCACCCAATTCCAAAGCAGTATCACAGAACAAAAAGGTTAGTTTTCACTTATCTAACCAGCCACTTTATCTCAACTCTACCTTCAAGGATTGGGGTGGTCTGGGCAAACATCCTACACATTCCCCAGACGTTGAAGAATTTTTCATAGGTGTCAAACGATACCTGGACGCACTATCAAGCGCTTGTGAAAACATGGACGACAAAATTGACTTGTCTACCGGTGAAGAATCATCTCTGGTGGCCCAACTATCTAATACGAATGAACTGCAGAACGTCCGTAAGCATAACTAATTTTTTGTCTGTGTGAAACACGAAACAAAAGAACTCATCTGTCAGCTTAAACATCCGCGTTGTGAATTTGAAAAGTGGATCTGGTGCCGACTATTCAGTATGAAATTGTATAATACAACAAGTGTACCGCTTTCAGTTGAAAGTAGACCCTTCCGACAGGACAACATCAACACAGACTACTGATGGCTCAAAATATAGATACGAAAAATTGAATACAACTCATTTGACGAGAATGAGGCCTTAATAGGCTGACTTTAGCTGACCTACTGGCTAGCTAGGAAGGTACTGTACTATCATTGAGGTAGCTCTGATTGAACTTCCGCACAGAGTACGGATACTTCCTGTACTGGTCCACTGCAATGATTGATTCGAGACCTGTGTGGTCTACATCATATTAAACAGGCTCTGAACAATAACTACTTTGAGTAGTTTGACAGTTATGCTAAAAAGCCACAATGGTTCCAAGTCCAGACTTGCTCTCAACTTTCTTTGAAGTATTGATCTAAGAAATGCCATTTCGGTTGAATAGTTGGACGTTTCAAGTTTGTATACCAATCACCGTTGGTTCCAACTTTAGCGTCTAGCTAAATGTGTCTTTGGAATCCCTTTAAAATGGATCACATTCATGTTAACGTTCGTTGCGGAACTTTGGACACCGTGTTTATGAAGTGAGTTGCCCACAGATTCACTGACCCTACGCTCTGGGGTTGCATTAGTAAATCATAATAGATCGGATTGCACAGGGCTGTGGTTCGAAAAGCTGTTCACCGTAATTGTGACGAGGTAGTAGAAAACGAAATTTGGACGAAACTAAACGAAATATCGAACGATGAGTGAAGGCAAGCTGCCCAGTGCACCAGGTTACCATACTCGGAACCGTTCTCGATCAGCGATTTAGGTGATCACATAGTTTCAAACCTGGCAGCCTAAAACAAGTAACTTCGTTTAACGTCTCTGTTCGAGATCTTTTTAATTTATCACCACGCCCTTGCGTGACCACACCATGGCTCCTTTCCACCACTGGTAATGTCGGTGAATAAATTGCAGTGGCATATTAAATACATGGCCCGTCCGGCGCAGACCAAGTTACCCGAATGATTTTTGAATTTCAAACCGAAATGAAAACGGAATCTGTTGCATCTTCATCTTCTTCTTTTCGTGAGGGCGTGCTAGAAATCAGTGTACTATGTAGGTGATTTTCTTTCTGGTTGGACCGATCGCTTTAAAAATTCTAAACTCTGCGAGAAAATTGCGGGTTGGACGAAGTTTAAAATGTCCATGTATGTCCGAATCTCCGTTTAACGGAACGGAAAGAAAAACAGTGACACTGATATCAGTAACATTGATCATGGGAGTCCACAGTTTTAGGAATGCGGATAATAATGCGGAGGATAAGAAGATAATTGGGTAGAGGGGAATAGACCTGATCACAGCCCTCTGATGACGAGTGTGAAAGGTCGAACGGAGTTCCACCGTGATGGCCGAGAATTCTAAGGCATCGGCTTAGTTTTCTGAATGTGCTTGTCAAGCCTGCACTTGAAACCATCAGATGATGACCCTGTCTCCAAACATGATTGTATGATGTTTCATATTGAGCACATCCGGATGTCGAATAAGTGTTATCTGTAAATCAAACGGCTCATTTGATTCAGTGGTTTCAGTAGGTTACAGCGAAGCTAGTGATTTCAGCTAGACGAGGCAGGTTTTGAAACGAGCAAGTGATCTGTGTTAACTTTGGCTCACCTCTGATTTATCGATAGTACATAGAGAATTAGTTCAGCTTGTGCAACCTTTCTATAAAAAAAGCAGAGCGAACGTAAAACCGTCATCCGTTTTTTTCATTCTCCGTTCTATTTTCTTCATAATAACAATGTCCTTCAAGTCACACGGATGACAAATAAGAATAACGACCTTAAACTAAGGGCGTGCAGACGAACTGGACATCAGAAAAAGGGTTTCAGAATAACAGGTTCCAAACAAGCTGATAGACATCCCGTATACCGAATTATCTTCATTGGTCCTTGATATGTAGCATGCAGACAGACAGAAATGGCGTGAATCGTTTGACCCAAGGTTTCTTGCACGGACCTTGTTACTCACCTTTTATTCCTGTTAAATCAGCGGAAGAGTCGGAATATGCATCCTAGTAGCCTAGTCTTACGCACGGTCTGGGCTGGATATATATGTAAATCTTAAAATGGGCAGAAGATTATATGTAAATATATATAGTGATATCAAGCGTGGTTCTGCAAATTCAGTAATGAACAATTTGAATACACAGCAACTTAAGACCAGGTAAACAAGCGCATACAGCCATGTAGCGGAAACGTGACAAATCGTCCGATTAATTCCAGCAGTAAAACATGCAGTGGGTTAGAGTTAATCATGTAAACAAATGGGGTAGACTACGGTAAGAATTGAAATATAAGCGAGAAAATCGAATACGGTTCAATTGTTTACGTCCGATATAGTGTTTATGGGAGCGAAATAAATTTTGGCGTATTAGACAGTCAGTATTAAGAGCGAATATTGCAAACAGACGAGTCAGGTAAAATTCGAAGATGAAGGCATACTACTATAAACTTGAGTGGAATAAAGTGAAATGTGAAATTGGAGTTCACAACCCCCATATGTTTACTCTGTAGAGCAAGATGAGTGGTGGTAAATTATTTTGCATTTGATCGTATCAACTGGTAACGGTTCAGAAAGTCCTGAGCCCTAGGCAGTTTTTCAGCAGGCTTCATCGTCCATAATGCTCTCCGTTCTCATGTCTTCATCTTATAGCGTCAGTGGTGAGTGTACAAACTGTGAGACGCTGAACACAATCAAAGGGGAACGTAGAGGTCTTAGTGTGAATTTCTGACACTGTTGTTTGTGAAGTGCCAATCAGAAACTATATCGCCAATCTTGGTGTCTGTCAAACTGTTTTAACACTACCGAATATTTCGACAGTTGTTAACCTCATGTTCTATCCTTTTGATCATATTTCCACTAAATTTTTCGTCCTACTCACCTATCTAATCTTTCATTACATTAATTTCGTTTTCCGATTATCCGGTGGTGATTAGAATTGGTCTGCTCACCTTCATTAACGAAACCAACTGGTTTAAAAAATTACTGTTGCGACCTTCCATCAAGGCCGGATTCCCGTAGGAGTTAGTGCAGTATAAGCCTATTAGTCAGCCTAGTTGGAACATTATATTATCGATATTAACTAGACAGTAAGTACTTAGATGCATGTAGTGAAAAACGAGATATATATATATATGTCTCTGATATTTTCCATTAGACCGTCGCTGTAGGACAAATTACGTCCCTTTTAAACTCGATGGATGGGGTTAGCCGAAATGAAAATCGAGCTTTTAACCGCCCCCTTGAGATCATATATATACATATACATATATATATATATTATATACCAGATCAACTCATTCCAACGGAACTGTTTCAGCTCTCACAGAGGGTCGACCAAGTATCCACTTACGGTAAGGAAGCTTTGGAGTGTCATGGGGTCGACTGAATTATAAGAAGGGCGTGAACAGTGGGGAGATGGATTCACTCATGAATGCGGTTTGTGACTTGTTAGACAATAAATTACTCCAATGTTGCAAGCAGACAACGATAGACCAAAGATTGACTACATTAGCTTATTACTTCTTATACAACCAACGAAACTGAAGGATACTGAATGCATCAATAACAGCTCGGAACGAACCTCTAGATTCTCTTTTGAAAACTAGATCAACTTGTAACTACTTATCTTGTTGACAAATCCGCTTTAAACCGGAAAAACTAGCAAGAAATTAATTTTTAAGAGGTTATAACTGAAGTTCAGATAGAATGATGAATTGCATCCGGTTAAAAGCAACCATCCATGTGGCTGCAAAAGTAATTAAAATGGCGCGATTTGTGGGCAGTCTAAATCGATCCACATCGCTTTATGAACTTCTTATCCTGCTGAAGGGGAAAGGATTGTGGTGACCTGCCTACCGGTGAAAAACCAAAACCGTTCGGATACTGGTTATCGTGGTTATGCGGAAACGTTTTTATCAAAGTTGACACCCGTTATTGTACAACTGATTAAAAAGCACTAAGATCGTGGTGCACCCTAACATAATAATAATAACTCTCATTTCATTTACTTGGTCACTCCTATGAGTTCATAATGCATATTAACAATCTGCACACATGACTAAATGTGGCAAGAGTCCAGCTTCAAATAAAGATATGGAAAATGACATGCTTCAATGAATCGGATAAAGTACGTATTGCAAAACCTTGTGACCCAATTCGGTTTTGTTTGTTGATCAGGTTGTCTGATACTGCTCATATTAGAAACGTGGTAAATGAATCCGTCTTAACCGGTATGGACCGTTTATCTTACCAGACAGGTTAACCAACCCTCTGATTAGGCTATTTCTACTGTACGTAAAAAGAGGAAAGCTGATTTAAAATCTCACCGTGTACATAGGCTGGAGGGGGATTTTCCAAATAAATTTCGTATATAAACGATGACCGCAGAGGAAGTGATGAGCATTGCACTAAATCACCAGCCATATGATCAAACCTGGTAACACAATGATTTACATAGTTAACAGACGGGTCACGTGTGAACACCGAGAGAAGTTAAACACTCTTCAGCTTCCTTTTCTGTCTATCCCAACTAATGAAAACTGGCTGTGCGGCGAACCTCATCGATCCAACTACCTTAGGGAATCTAAACCAAACCATCTCAACAACTTTGCTCGGCTTAGACAACGAGCACACTTAGGATGCCGTTGAATTGAGAGATTTCTAACTTAAACTGTAACAATGTATGGCTACCTCCGAACACTGCTAGTAGAGCAAATACATTGTCACTAAATGAGGATTCCACTCATGCTCACATTATTGCTTCCAATGCTCTTTTTTCTGCTTAGGGTTCTTCTGATTTGACATGCCTTGTCACGCTACTCAGAAATATGCTAAACCCGTTAGATCACGTCGTGTATAGAGCTAAACCGTTTACACAAACTTATTTCGAACTCATATGTTCCATGTGCGCCTTGTTTTTTACTAGTGACCAGTTCAGAGTCTATGGAACGCTTGAATCGTCTAGTTCAGCGGTGGGGTAACGAGGTAGAGAAACTTTTGAACCAATCTGAACAAGTTCGTCGAGAATCGGACAACATTGGACCGTCTGTGGAGTTGGCCTACTGGCGTGCGCGCATGGTCCGGTTCACAAAGTGAGTGTACAACATGTCCGTATGTGCTCACGTTTACAAAAGCCACCCATGTGCTCACCTTCCTTGGGTTATTGAAACAACACTTTCAGAAGGGTTTACTTGTGTCTCAGCAAATCCGTTCATGAAACCACTGAATTCGGCACAGTACCTGTATACCTTCTCATTTCCAGTGATGAATTAACCGGCTAAGCTTAACAACCGGCATTATGAATATGGCAATTTAAGATTGTCAGTTCAAGAGATGTAGGAGTATCTCCAACAAATTAGGAGTAATGATGTGACGAAGAAGTGTTTTCGATCATTCTTTCCCAAAAATGATCACAGGTACACTGAATATCTCAGTGTATCACAATTCCACAAGGGCAGGTCAATACACCAAGTCTAACAGTTTTTGTCCATTAAACAAAAACGGGATCTCTCCCAGTACCTACCAACTAGAACAAGAAGCACTCATTTTGATGACGCAATGGAGCAAGAGCTGAAAACAACTCAAAACCTATTGGGAGAAAGTTATCTAAAGTAATTCATCACTTTAAATATGATGGCTCAAATTCTGCTTTTGATACTCACAAATAAAAGGAAAACCGTGTTTGCAAGACTTTTGTATAAATTGATCTAGTACAATATCTAGGTTGCACCTACTGGTCCCTTAGACGTACCTTTCAAGCAGCAGCCTTAAGAAGCCGACTCACATCGTGGCCGATGTTAATGCGGAGTCCGAAAGACGAGCTACTAGTCCACGGCCAATTGGTGGTCGTGTATTCATCTTCGTGATGCGGTTGTACTGCATAACATGTCGGTCGTACAAATAAACGCTCGTCACAAAGGAACAAAGAACATCATCCAGCTTCGATCGGAGTCGATTATAGTAAATCGATTAATAACGCCACTATTGCACATCTAGTCGACAACAGCCATCGCATGGACTTCACCAAAACATTCCGGGTTGTCTACAGTGTTGTCAACGCTTAACCAAAAACAGTCCATCAGCGCATTCCGCCGACCGCCAAATCAACTGCTACCATATTACTCGAACATAACCTGTGTTCTCAAAAGAAATTTGTTCAGTCCTTGAGGCTGACATGGCCCCATATCATTCATATCTGCTCCAACCATACACATACGTGCAGTCAACGTCCAATCCAGATCTGGCCTATTGTGTGGAGTTTAGTCGTTTTTATTGTCATCCCCTGAGAGACACATTCATATTTTTGCCGTATTTTTCAAGGTACGTCTTGTTGAAACCTATGCAGCTGTATTGGGTCGAGAAAGAATTGTCCAAAAACAACTGTTCGTCACTACCGAAGGATATCATAGTTTGCATCAATGGATTTGATGTCTGTGGACACTGAATCGTCACTGCTGATAAGCGGGATGATTGTGATCGCCGATTGATTGCTACACTTTTGTCTGACCACTCACTCTGGGCAAATAATTTCCTAGTCTGTGAGTGTTTAACAGATGAACTATAAAAGTCCTCAATCATTTGGTTGTCCTTTTTGTCCGCCAACAGCGGACTGATGCTTTCCCACTTTAAAATCTGATCTCATCCGTCGATAATTGCATTGAAATCTCGTAAGGGAAGTACATTTTGTGTGAATGAAAACTGAGTTGTTGGGCAATCGTTGGTACTCTATTTGAATGTTGACTTCGAAATTAAATGAGGCTTTCACCAACAACATCAGATGAATGCCGTTAACAGGCACGATACAGTCGGACGCCCATCACTCGTGCGGAACGACCAGTCATGTAGTCCGAATTGTCATGTTCTGCGCCTTTCATCGGCAGTTCAAAAATGAGAGGAAGAGAACAGGTTAATTAACAAATGATACCCTTGACAGCCAGCGACAAATGTTATTCTCCAATATACTTTCTTAATTCAAACAGAACTACTTTTAATAGGCGAGTATTAACTTCAGTTTTTGGAGAACGACTAACTGATTTCTACACCACTGTCGGTGAAACTCTAGCCACGTGGCACTGTGGTTAAGGAAATCACGGATGTTTGAGCACCGATGAAAGTGTTGTTGAAGACAACCCAAAAAGCTCATCAAACCGAAGAATCCATCAAAATAGAACATTTTTCTATCACCGAACCATACATTGTAGTAGTTGGTGTTTTTACCACGAGAATTATTGTTTCATCCCACTCAGCCTCATCGACGAAATGCGAACACCCCCAGTACACACAGTGATCACCACTCTTTACCTGACTAAGGCGCGCATTACAAACTATTGGCGTGAACTGGTAAGTACTCTGTGAACAAGATTGTTTCAGGCTGTATAAAGTGCACTCAAAACTATCTACAAGTGTTCTAATTGTCAGAGGACCGAATATACAAAAACTAGAAGTATCAATTAACTCACTCAAACTTTTCAGCTTCCTTTAGAATATTAAGAAGCAACAAACTGTTCATAGGAATTCCTTGCAAATAACAAAAACCCCAAATTAGTAATGCGGTTTAATGTTTTTTACACAGGACTAAAACAGAACATTATGGCTCAATGAAACATGTGGTTTCTGTCTACCAAACTCGCAAACAGGCGAACCCTATTACAGGCAAAAAACCAAACTAGGGGTACAGCATACCAGATATGAAATGTGCATCGCGAATCATTTGTTGACAATCCTGTGAGGGGTAACGGCACAAGAATGATGTGTAGAAAAAATGTGACGGTCCAATAAACTAGTCTTACACTTTCATATCTTCCATGGATTTCAACGGGTGGTTACTTTCAGGATAGGTTCCTAGGTGTTACACCAAGTGGAATGACTGAGAGACTGTCGAAGGCCAGACACTAGCATTCTGCATTACCGAGACTCAAACTCATGAGTTTTGTCTTTATTAAGCATTCTGAATGCAAGGAACCAATTTTGTTTTTTTCATTCTCTCTCCATAGGACAATCGAATTACAGCTGCTGCCAATGAAGCTAAAGACAACGTGAAGTATCTGTCTACACTGGATACGTTTTTTGGATCATTTGCTAACGCAAACCCGGTGAGCCTTTAGCTCTAAAGGCCGGCAACACTTCCGGTGGATAGTCGTTGCGTATAGACATCGCGACCAACAAGGTTTTATTAAAAAAACACCGAGAAGCCAAAGCTTACTATGCAGGTTTTCGAATTGTCAAACACTCGTTTCATTCATATATCACCATAGTTTTCATTCAGATTCTAACCATAAAATAACTGATCTGAGGTCGTTCTGCGCGCTACGAACCTTCAAAACTACCTTTTTGTGTATGATTGAAGCAAATAGAACGCTGTTCACACCTTGCTAAACATTCACGGACAGACTGCACCCCTTTTAGGAAGGGGACAGTGGAAATATATATCTGAATATGAAAGCCACTATTACATTATGATGATGTTCATTCCGTATCGTTTTTCGTGTGAGGTGGCCAGGTCCAGCGTGGTCTGAGACACCGAATGCCAATCTCTGCCATCTGAGACTCAAGTACGACAGGTTCACTAGACAACACTGCCACCTTAAAAAGGAGTCTGGAATTACCAATACTTGAACCTGTGTGCTTCATGATGGTATCCTTAAGTTACGTTCATTCTAAGCTAATCGATGGAATGAGCTAATATTTCGACACAGCTTTTGATAGCTTTTGCACGGAAAGCTCAAGATAGAGAGGAAAATGTGGGAATTCAGGAACAAGTGATGAATGCTTTCTTTTATTCTGCATGGTATTACTGCTTCAAGTCAGGATCTTCGTTAGCTAAAAAAATAGGTGAATGGTATATCGGTAGGGTTATAACAAGTGGTAGTCTACCAAAAGTCAAGTGTCTGAGACCCTGATTTGTTGAGATATCGCTGATCACCCTTTGTTGTAACGAAAATTCCAAAACCTGTGGGAGCTCTTCATGTTTATGTAACCGCTTGGTTATCAAACATGCAACATGGCTTTCTGGACGGTCAGACGACTGTTGTGTTTCAGATAATTCTGACTAAAAATTTCCCTATTTTGTGTAATTTCGTTTTTGCTAGTGCCTGGATTCGCCTTAAAGAGCCTTGTGCGAGTAACTAGTCAAAATGAACGTCATTAGCCGCCTCGAACAGTAATACCCCTTCACTGATTTGAACAGAACGTTGGAGAGTAGAAACAAGTAGATCCCCACATTTTCCGTTGGCTCCTCATTACCGATTAAATAACGATGCGGAAGCATTCTATTTAAAATCTACAATATTAGAACGAGAGTATAGATGGTAAACAAGAAAGCGAACACCAAAACTATTGAATTGTGTACACTGTAGACTAGGTCAGTGGCCTATTAGGTCTGCAAATAATGATCTTTAAGGTCAAGCGACAGGTCTGAACCAGCCTATCGTGGTGTTCTCAACGAATGTCAGGAGCTGTGGGTTGCAACGGAGTCTTAGAATTTGAGGTCAACTTAACGCCTTGACCCATAGGAAGGGTGCGTTGTCCAGTTACTGAGCCTAGTGCGTTGGGTTAGCGGAACTGTTTGTGGACCATCTCCACTACACAATCCTTCATTGTTGAAATTAAAATTCAGTCGGTTCTGCCTGTACTACTTCCACTACCGTCACGTGATAACTGGTGATCGTGTGCAAGGCGATCTGACGTCAGTGGGTTAATATTTCTTAACTGAAAGCAGAGGTTTTCTATGTATTTTCATGCGGACTCCGAATTTTGTCATCTCCAATAGCTTGGTGTGTCACCATTACTCACAGCTTTTGACGTTCGATAAGGCTATCACGGTCAGCTATTGAAAACCTGTTTTCACGTTCAAAACAGTTAGTTGTGGGCTTCAGTCTGTTGCGGACTTAAGCTTTGAGGAGTATAACTCATAGCATCTCATGTTTACTTCTCTGTTCATGTTTTCAGACCCCTAACCCCGTAGTATGGGCGAAACATGTATGATAGCGTTTTGCTATACCCAGAACTCCTGATGGCTTGGTATGCATGGATTAGATTCAATGCATCCCAGTGACGACTAGAGGCTTGTTTATGTAGTCACAACCGGTGCTAACAATCTACATGGTGTTTCCTGTAATACAAGATGGCAGATGCAGGAACGAATGCTGTGTTCACATTGTTTCATACGGCTGTGACTGAATCATCTGGCCTACCTCATGTCTGCTATCTGAAGCGTCTTTTTTAATGGTACTCACCAAAGATGACTGAGGTAGACTCTGGCTATTCCAGATAACACCGGCAACTTGGCCCTGGTCACAACTTTGACTGAAAATGCAATAAGAAGCTGGCACTTTTACGCCCTTATCTATTACCATACATAAGCAACCTAATCACACTGCACATAACGCCGAGCTATTGACGCATATTCGTGTACCTTGGTACAGCATTAATAGAGAACGATATTTAAGCTATCTACAATGCCCAGCTTGTGACCATCCCGAATGTTAACGAGGATTGTCGTCAATCATTAAGGACAGGACATTTGTCCTTTCCAACACAATTGTTATGCTCTATGAAAATTAGAAGAATTAAGGGACTGCAACATCTTTAGTAAAAGTCAAAAGAACTAATGTCTGCACACTTCACACAGACTTCATCACCGGCTTCGATCTCGCTTTTTAAATTGCCCAGTTATATGCGTTCGATCACTTTAAAGTGAATCATAATGCTATGAGAACCATAATTCTAAAATCCAACTCCATAAAGAACGCGCTATCTCCAGTAGCTGACCATCTCGAATGGTTAAACCGTTTACTCGAGACTTCGACAACTCAACGCGAATCAGAAATGAGAGGTTGACATCCAGTGTCGAAAATCCAGTAATGTTAGTCTGTGAACTATTCGCAAACATATTCACCAGGACACAGGGAAAACAACACATGGATCGTGCTTCTATTTTCAAAAGTTTCTCGGTATTTGATAGGTGAATTCCTAAAGGATCGCTCTGTGAAAATTAAAACCCAGTTTACCAGGAAGCAGACCCAAATTGCAACGTACGCAGCCATTCAGAGACTCTTGTTAACGGACTAACAAGTATGTATGTATGTTAACTGAGATTATCATTGGGTCGGCACTTACTCCGAACAGTACCGAAGTACTCACCATTCTAACATACATTATCTATTGATCTTCATACAGAGTCACCTCCGCACCACACCTCTTCCAGTTTAAGATATCTCGACATCACTTTCGTGTGTCTCGATGTCCCGAGGGGGTTAGTTGAGTTTCAACAGCGGATAGGATTGCGCGGTCAGCATGTACATGGGTAGGATGAAAAACAAGAAGTGACTGGCTCTGACAGATTGAGAGGACATGATCCCGTCAGGTGCAGCGAGTAAACAAAATTGGCTTACCTGGACATGGGACACCCCAAACTGAAATCCAGACATCTCAAACTGGAAAAGGTATAGTATACGGCAAAATAGGGGTGAAAGAATGTGTGGCATTCTGAGTCCACTAAAAATGGATTATCCTGCTCTTAATGCATGCCTCAACTGAACACATCAGTCTCGTTCGGTTGATTGTTAGTTGATCAGCCTACCCCTGTCCACAGAGTACGTTGGCTCCCAAGATAAAAGGTAGCCTCCCCCAGCTGTGTGAAATCTATTTCAACACATTCAAAAGATATCGTCCAATGATTTGGGTATACAGCGGTAGCTTTCCACTCCTCCATGGTGACGGCGGTCTCGAGGAGACGTGGTCTAAAATTTAACTTCAGCGTCCTCCAATCATTCACTAGCAACTACTGATGTATCCCAAGACTTCTAATGTGACACCGTAGGAGCTGATCGTTAGACCTGTACCTTTATTCTATTCAGAGTGACTCCACCTCTAGCAAACTATGTCGCCGAGGCTCATCGAAAGACGTTAGACATGCTCAACAGCTCTTTATTCCTACTACAAAGTGGTGTGCACCTCAGGGTACACTTTACACATTTATTATAAGGATGAATGAACCGTTTAAGCCAGTTGGTCTGGGGTGCTCCCAACAAGCCAAACCACTATAAAATACAAACAAGTGAAATTCATTTTTACCACCTAAGACAATTGGATACCCTCTTCGGTACTGCTTCCTTCATAAAACTACTGGAGAGAAAGGTTGTTCATACAGATTACGGGTGTTTTGTTTTAACGTACTGTACTCCAAAGACGCTGTCTGTTTGGTTGACCCACTCACCTGCTAGTCTACCAGCAGGAAAATAAAATCGCTCTTGTAGGTTGGTTGAGATCACCTGAGTTTCATCAGAAACAAAATGTATCGTTTCGTTGTTTCAGTGAGCCGTATACAATCTCCCCATTTCTGTTCTTTTTTTCAGAGTAAACTCGCACAGCAGCTTCCAACTCTGCTCAATGCAATACGTATGATATATAGCATTTCCCAACATTACAACACTTCGGAGCGTGTAACCTCATTGTTCATCAAAGTTACCAACCAACTGATTGTCGCTTGTCGGCGCTACGTAACTGAAGGCGTCAGTCGAATTTGGGATCTACCCAAGTTTGTTCCATTATTATAAATCCTCTTTTGTGTATCGGTATCAAAATTGTCCCAAGGAATGTTGTGTTCTGTGACTTCAGAGTCTTACCAGTATCTTGCTCTTCAAGCGTATGGGAATCTTACGAGTGGGCTGGGATTCATCGAATCACTAAACCTATGTTAATGTTTTGGGAACATAATGGTTTCTAAAATGAATCATTGTACAGATTAGAATGTCACTAGGAAATTGATGTAATATCGGTTTACTTTATATATCGAGTTTCTGATGAACGGTCGAGGTTTCGATAAGTTTCAAACTGAACAGCACTCCCATCTGATCACAGCTTTTGTAATCCGGTAGATATTCCATAAGCGACGCAATAATACCCTAAACTACTGTTAATTCGATTTAATGGAGTCAGATATTTTTGCCTGATTCGGAAGTCCTAATGACTAATTAATCGACTGGAGTTAACAGGGTGGTTACTGTCTCTTCTTGAGACAGTTAAGCAATCTGTGCATTGTTCACAAACGAATGTGACCAAGCACTCAAGTGTGATCATTCGGTCGTGCCTAAGGTTTGGTCATTGGTGTGGGAGTCAACACCTTTGCCTCATAAAAGTGTATGCAAAGTTCAAATCTCCCTCTTTTATTTGTCCTTGCTTTGTCCAACAGTTCTGTCTAGTGGTTCCATCATTGAGGTGCGTTTTCACATTTATTCCTCTGATATTTTGAATGTGAGAGTGAATTGTATGATAAAGTGACACCAATGCTACGGTATTTAGGGACCATACACAGGCTACGATGAAAAAGGTGATTTTATGGCCTGTATTGAGGTTTGGTTGCAAGTCTATGCCCAAGTCTAGCAGAAGACTTTATTAGGCAGATATCAAAGCAGTTCGTGCGTACGTTTCCCAGGAATGACATACAGAAAACAGGTAAAAGTTTAGAACTGCACTTTTATGCCTGGCTGTATTTCTCTCCTATTACGCTCTAGTTAGTAGTACAAAATTATCACACTTGCGCATTGAATTTCATGTTTCCAAGCTTTAGATACTTCAGATATAATTTCCGAACAGCTGCTCAACGTTGTCCTGAGACCTACAATCTTCTCACACTTGCCCTCTTAGACATTAATCAATGCATAGGAAACCTTTTCTAAAGCCTTTTTACCCACCGTGTTTATCTTTCTCTACGCGCATCCAGATCAGTCTTGCTGGAACGAGTCAATGAATGTCAACAGTTAAATCGGGATTATCAGGACAATTTTCATCGTGTCCGAGACAAGTTGAAAGAAAATCCGGAAGGAAAACAGTTCGATTTCAGGCAAGGCTATCGTAATCTGTTCATTCATCTCTCCGGGGGACGCCTGTTACGGTTGACTTTACAGCTTAAGTTAATCAATTACTGGCTAATCGTTTGATCAAACTTATTCACAGTGTTTCTTTTTAACAGGTCCCCTGTTTATTGTACACTGAGTCCTCGACGAATGTACTAAAGCTTACTTAAATCGAGCACTATTCGACTTGCCACAGCTTTCGCATCCATCCTTCTCTTTCTGACCAGTGTCCTTCGAAAAAACCCACTAGCCTCGAGTTCTGCTCTTGCTGAAGGTCGTCAATGATACATGTCTTTGTCCCCGAACAATCCAAGCATTGCTGAAAAGCAGGTGGGGCTGAAGGTTTGAATATGACAATGCGGTCCATCTAATGCGAGGCCAGTGAAGTGATCAGTAGCATTACCTCGAGTGAACGTGAACAGGAACTCAAATCTCGGCCCTGGCACGGATACGAGTTTCTGATGAACCGCAACAAAAGCGAAACTCGCGCTTGTCAATTCTTTTACAAAGGGCTTATCTGAGTGTGAAGGCGGCGATCAGATATCAGTGATATTCGAGTTCCATTAGCCGAATCCCATGCTAACGTTGCAGGCTAAAAGCGCGATTGGTGCAATGGTAGTCAGTTGGGTAACACGACATAGATGACATGCATCGGAAATACGTCGAACGTAAACATTCACTTGCACATAGTAACCCCAAAACGACACAACTACCACTGGCAAGTGTGTCTACTCAACTCGCTTTTGAATGTTACTTCGTTTATTCTCCACCGATTGCTTCATTAAAGTTATACGTGCACCCACCTGACTACTCGCAGGTGATTTAGTTTGCTCGTGCATCCTCACCACATTAGGAAACAGGTATGTCTAACTACTTCTCTTGTTGTTCGCAGGTAGCTACGTATCATAGAGTATACGCAGTATTCAAATGCACTTCAGTCGCTTAATAAACTATATACCAGTTTCCACATATTGTTATGGTCCAGGCGACCTATTAGAGACCTCCTCCAGTAAGCATGCCTATCCACAAAAACATCCCCCAGCACCAACTACTTTTGTAAGGTTAGGACTGACTTCCTTAGGAAACATGTTAGCCTCTGATACGACTACCATTTCATTGTGGTGGATTGTCAAACCAGAGGTGCGGGTGCTCCAAATCTAGGCGGAATACATCGACGGTGCAGTAAGGTGCGTCTAAAAGCCCACAGCGATCGGGTCGAGGACAGCATGGGCGACCGGATGAGCCATCGTGCGACTGGGTCGGACCGACGGGCGAGGCATGGCAGGCAAAATGGGATGAATAACAGACCAGGGGCACGATTATTCTAACGTCGGAATGATTATCTCGACGTGGTCGTAGAATACGGCTAGAGGACATAGTGGGTGGACTGCGGGCAGCACGCGCGATCGGACGAGCCATCACACAATCAGATCGGCCAACGGACGAGGAACGACAGGTGAAAAACGGCTTGACAAGAGGCGTCGGACACTCAAACTGGGTCGGAGTGCGCACGATGTGTGATCGAAAATCGGGGGTGTTGTGGTCCGGACTGACGACACAAACGCGGGCGATCGCGTAGTATGGTAACCAGCGTGTTGGACAATAAAGATTTTGCTTTATTGGACGCCTTTTTCACTGCATTATGATCCTCTCCTTCTTACAGGAATCATCATTCTTTAAAGTTTGTTAGCATCTACCAAGTTCGTCTACTCGACTACCATGTTGATGAAGGTAGAATGTTGCAGCCTCAACTTGGGTCACTTTGTGCAATTCTGTGACCAACATGGACGGAGTTCATTCCCAGAGTGTGTACACGAAGTACAACGAACGTTTCAACAAACCTTCCGTAGCGCCTTGGCCCGCTCTCGATTCAGTCGTAATAAAAGATTGACAGTGCCAGTTAAGATTCGATTTGCTAACTGCTGAGAAGTACCACGTAAAGGAGATCACGGAAGAAGAGGTTATGGTTGATGATGTATCAAGTAGGCTACCAATGCATTCTCCAAGTCCCTCAGCTTTTCTATGAACGAATGCCAAGAACTTTGTGACCGGTTTAAATAACTCGTCCACAGATATATCATAGATGGAATTGGTGCAGCAGATACTGCTTAACGGTGATGAAGTATCTGGGAATCGTTTCTGACGCGTGGCTTGTAAACACAGAATTAGTTGGACGCTTTCCATACTTTCATACCAGTTTTGTACTCGTTATGAATACGCGGTGATTCGAGTGGACGATTGTACATTGCATCCTTTCCCTAATCAAGGACACCTTCACTGAATTCCATAAACATTCCTAGTAGACTGTGTGTTTCTCGTAAGATGGGACGCTGATCTACTAGGCACTTCTAATTCACTAAAGACACCAATTTGATAGGCACAGGAATTTTTGAAAGTCTCCTGAATGACATCTATGGCATGTAAATATAAGCTTCAAGCTCATGATGATACCAAGGACCTGAAGCTATCTCTCCGCTTGTGGGAAGAAAAAATGTCACAGTTTACACTTCTGTACGGATTTTGCCGCAATCGTTGTCTTCACTCAAAATAACGCGATTCACATTAGACTATATCAGGTTCAGGAGTAAGTCCGACTTGTTATTCAAAGCAAACAGGAGCACTATCTCTGTCGTGCTTATCATTACAGACAGAAGGATATTGTCCTCGACTTCTTTGAAGATTCCCCGTAAGTTTTTTCTACCAGTCGCTTGTGCGAGTAACATCCTTTTTTGAAAGAATTTGCATTAAATTTGGCCATTTAGCCAGTTCACAGTGGTTGTAATTAGTTTCAAGTAGGAAACCTTAGTTTAACGGGGTGAGAGTCATTGCTTGCGGATTAGGCGAACAGAGGTGGCTGAAAATACTAAGCAGACAACCAGGGATGAAAACATGGGTTCAGGCTCAGTCGTGGTTGGATATAACGTACACATTTCAAATAAAGATTTGACAAATGGGATAGAGGTGTTGGCCCCTTGCTGTGACTAGGAAAATCCACACATTGCAGCCGAGGTTGTGTTGCCTCTGTGAAAAACCTTCCCTCTCAAAGTGTGCTCATCGCTGGGATGTTCCTTATAAGTTGTATCACGGAAGTCTACAAAGGAGTTAGTAAATTAATACTTGCATTGTATTAAGTAAACTAAGCGAAATCAACCGCAACAAGCAAGCATAATCGCTAAGTGAAAGCATGATTCAACAAGCACATCGAACTTCTTGACTAGGCTATTACACGGCTGTTCATCAGGCAACGACGCACACGCGCATCGATGCGGCGCAGCGAGCAGTTGGTCGAAGCCCGAGTGGACAGCACACACGATTGTTGGTATCCGTTTCAGATTAGCCTGTCACAGTGACCGAATCCAAAGGACGTCCATACACAACATCCACTACAGACGGCTTGCGCTACACCCACTGTCGCTTCAGTTACACGTCACTTATCCAGTGTAAACCAGAGGGAATCAGACCAACGGACACACACACACAATCGGTCCAGACGGTCAACGAGCAGTGTAGATCCGAAAGCACAGCATAGGTGAAACATTTTATGAAGTCACTTCATGCTTAGTCTTAAAGTGGGTTGAAAATGCGTACCACATATCATAAAAGTTGAGCTAATCTTAATTACCAGTGGACGTGTGTGCCTTAGAGGATTACGAAATTGCACGCGATCAATGAACGCACAATTCCAGGAAGGATAGCAGAATCTACATTCGTGTCGACCTGAGAATACTTGCATTTAAAACGAACATCCATCTGTTTCGAAAGGTTTGGTTAGAGTAGCAAATGATATGAAAGTTAAGCGGCCTGGTAACGGGAACTGCCCACGTAAAACGAAGTAACGTGGTGTAAATCACTTCAAAGTACACAAGTCTCACTAGGAGTAGGAATCACACTGAGGAAGTATATGGATCGGGGTAGTGGCCTTATCAACAACCTTCTCTTTTTGGATAAGCTCTGAATGCATCACGTACGCGCGTATGACCAGGTAGTGCTTACTTGCCAGACAAACCCGCATAGGTTATCACTCCCTGAGTGCAACTGTCATGGCCAAACTAAATTAACAAAACACCCAGTTGTAAAGAATCTTCTCTTCAGCAGGACTCGAACCAGCTGCCGGCTGAGCTACAAGGCCACACCGCGTTTGGGTATGCTGTTTCCGTTACTGCTCCGAATCACCTCGAGTCCCAGGCTTTAAACACTTCGGTCTCTTCTAACCTAACGAATCTGTCAAATTACCAGTACCACGTGTTGTCCACGACGATGCTAGCATTCGGTAAAGGCCTACGGAGAAAACACTGTCTCAACTGTCTGTTCCATCAGTATGAACTTACTAGCTCTAAAATTTCACTCATTGAAATTTTCACTCTATCTGGGGTGCATACCTATATGCTAGACGTTTCAGAAAACACATGGACTGGCCGCTCAGTTGTTGAACAATCGGAAGTATGTCTCAAAAAACAGTCCTCTTTACTTGATGCACCTGAACCGTCGTCTACATCAGATCACCATTTACCAGTATAAAAAATGCTGTTCATGGAACTCTATGAATGCTGCCGAATGTGTGGAGGTCCACGAGATAAATTACCCCAAGTTTTGCGCATTGCGTTTACTCTGCTACTAGTTATCTGATTTGCTCATGCTTTTAAACGTGTCCTTTTCGCGATTTCAATTTCAGTGAGAACTACATATTTGGAAAATTTGACGTCTACAGCAATCGGCTGAATAAACTGGTTCACATATTGGATCTGGTGGACAAATTCACTGTGCTTACCACCTTGAAAATCGAGGGCATAGATGCCATTGTGGTACGCTACAAAACACTGTGTGAGAACTTAAAGAAGAAAAATTTCGATGGAGCAGACCAGATGAGAAAAGAGGTAAGAGCTATGAATCACTTGTGAATGAGACAGTGTAACATTCCCAGTATCAGTCGCATAGATATCAAACGATTAAAAAGCTGATTTGTTCCGGGTTTGCAAGAAGCGGCTAGACAGACAAATTGGTATTGAAACAGTAGAATAAAGCCTTCGCCTAAAAGTATCTACAGTGAGGAAATCTGCTCAAAACATCCTCTTCACAGATAGTCCATGTTCAGTTAGCTATAATGTCTCGTTCGTCTTGATACGGTGTGATATGAATTGTTACAGTATGCAGCATGTTCACGAAATGGAAGTATTAGCATATTGAGCCTTAATCACGAGCAGTTATAGCTCGGGGTGCAGATGTCTGATGTGGGTTCAGTGACAGGGTAGTCAACAATGCTGAATCGGGAAAGCGGTAGGAACAAATTTACAAAATATTCATAGAGTCTCCTAAGAACGAGCATCGAACATAGCGCTCCCCCACTTTATGAAAAGCACAATTGTGTGTGAAATCCCCAGCGAAGTCTGGGTAAAGTCCAACTCATATCGCCCAAACCATCCATCAGTGATATATCACTCATTCACTAAATCGCAATTGTGCACGAATTCGGGGCTTATGTTCTCCCATATACCCGTTAGCACGGTCAATCGACGGCCATTGTATGGTCGAAAACGTGATTTGGGCAGTTCACAGAGTTTCATACTTGTAACTCGACGATCAAAAGCAAGTGATCCATGTGCACTTCTCAAGCTTTGTTTAGCCAACTGGCGGACACTAGCCGTACGACGAAAGAAGTATAATCGGACACTGGTAACTAAAATTATTGCTGTAGCTTTTGGGAGGTTTCGGGAATTCTAATCATCATCAAATAACCATGACTTTGTGCTCTTTTGTAAGGGCAATAGTTCAAATAAAAGACAGTACTAAAATAAGTGAAGTAACCATTTACGATGCAATGCAGGTTATGAGGAATAAATGGAAGTTAAGGTTAAAACGCTAAATGTAAGATATTTCATTCCGTGTCCCCGCCAGCTTCTTGTCAATGGGAATAGCAAAACATCAAGACCTGACGACGAGTTTCAATGGCGAGCCGAATCACTGTGACGATGACTTACAGCTGCTGTCTTCCTTATAGGCCTCCTCAAAAAACAACATTGCACGATTTAAGAGGCTAACCACCAAACGTCATGCAGATGTTACAGGCAGCCTACGGAAAATATGTATACAGAAGCACCGAATGAGAATTGGACACTAAATCTCTTGGGAGGTGTGCCAATCTGTGGTACATCCGCGGAGAGCCAGTACGTGCAATGGTAGGAGAAAATGAGTGCACACTAAGGTTTACCTTAACAAACATTCTCAACCCTTCTACAAGCAAGATTCTGAAAGATTCTATGGTCAACTTTAGGCTGCCATCATTTCCTAATAACTGATGGAAATCAAATGACATCACACCCGAACACAGCTTTCATACTCAGATACAGCTTTAGCAGAACTCATTCGGAGAGAAATGTTAACATCTCGTTTTGCTGCTACAGTTATTCGTTAATACGTTTTTTGAGGTGACCACTGTATGAACTCCGGTCCACGCTCACATAAGACAACACATCCATAGGGGGACTTCAGTACAATAGTGCAAAGAACTTTTCCTTTGTAATTTTTTATTCATGAGGTAAACGTTCCTTCCTTCTTCTAGTAAAACAAGACTGTCGAAAACAATGACTAATATTTTCAAACTAGAGTCAGCACCATCATTCGAAAGGTACGGAATGTGCAACGTGAATTCAGCGTCAAACATAGCAGTGCGATTACGAGTAAAAATTTTATATGCATAAAGATTAGCACTCCATATACTAACAAGATTTTAACACAACATTGGGTGAACCCAAGGTTCAAGCGTTTTTAAGAGTCTACTGTGGGTATCCTTCTGTTAGAACTTTTTTTTCATGAAGTACCAAATCGTGAATGCTCGTGCATACCGTCGATGCACAAATATGACGAGTTGCAGTGCCCTGGGAACATGGAAACCCTACAGAATGGTATGTGCTGATTGAACTAATGATTGAATAACAGCTTGCGATTTGATGCAAACAGTTACCAACAAAATCGTGATGACTAAAACTCTTGAGACGCTAAAATAAGCGTCAGTGAAGTCTACAAGATTAGCTACATAAGAACTGTGAGTGTTTACAAACGGAGCAGTCATGACTAAAATAGTTAAACTGACATTAAATCACTTGGAAATTAGTTGCGTAACATTTCACCCCAAACTCTTCCCGTGTTCAGTCTCAAAATCCGCCATCATATAAAAACAAACATGCAAGCGTGACACTCGTACCGAAAAGTGTCATGACTGCTATTGAGAGCGTCCGATGATGGGCTGCTTGAACAGTCGTGAGAATTAAGATGAAGTGTTGCCCAAGATTGCTGATATCACCGAGTCAGATTTGAATTAATGAGCCCAATGTAACACTTTCTCATAACTTACACACTTTCTTACTAAACTGGCTACCTGATACCATTACCCAGGAACGGGCAACTAATTTATGCTGTCCTTGAGCTCTAAATGCCAACGAACAGATTGGTGCTTGGAAAGAACTTCAGTGTTAGGGTTCGCTCGTTTCGAGACACGGTTAACTCAGGTGACGTGTTTACGACTTCACTCTACTGGTACATGCAATAGTGTCAGTTACCGTTACATTTCTTTTAGCCATCTTTTCTAGAACAGATCACCAGATATGTATCTTTTTGTTTTTGTCGCGAACCGTCTGGCTGTACTTGTCGGTTGTAGCAGTATGTCACTTTAATGTGTATAAATATACAGTGTTTACAAGTTAGATAGCCATTGTCTTCTCATTCCATTCTCATTCACTAACCTCTAAAACTTTTTCTCTGATCAACAAGACGTCAGTAACACATACGAATTTTAGCTTTTTCTCTCTCTGGAACGAACATATAGGTCTGTGTTCTTCGGACCGAGTACCTAAAAACGTTATGAGATCATGCTCTAAACAGTCTGTCAAAACCGATCGAATCAGACAGTAAACTGGGAAAAATAACAAAGAAGAATACATTTTTGATCCTCTACAAATTACTTGATCAGGGTGATGCACGGGAAAAAAATGAAACGTTTTTTTAGATTTATGACTCAAGATATACCACCCAGTTTCCACGTTGGGAAACATTTAAAAGTGATGTCATTTCGAGAGTCGTAATTATTTTGACCAACCCAATTGTAAGACTTCTTCTCTGGGTTTGCTAAAGGGCAGCAACATAGCCGGATCATTCAGAGATGACAGTCGCTACCTTTAAAGTGTGATTTTGCAAGCAAGTATTTTTTCGGACAAGGTGCTTCCAACATTTCGTTGCCCAATGTGAATAACTAGGAAAAGCATAAGTGAAATAAGAAACAATTCGACCACTCGGCAGGTTTAATCCGTTTGGCTGTCACCCTATCCGAAGATCTTGCTTCCCTTAATATGAAAATGTTTCCTTTCCTTCTCATTTTTCTCGTCACAGTTCAATAAGGAAATGGACGATTACAAAAACCAGTTCGATATGATCGAGCAAGAGCTGCGAGACTTTCTGGATTTGTGGTTCACACGCCCGACTTCGGTGAGCGGCCATTTTAGTTACTAAATGTTTATGACAAATGCTTTTGTAATTCTGATACAGTAGTTCCATTCAGCTGACGAGCGGATTACAGCGGTTCACAGTTATTTCCATAAGCCAGCATGACGGTTAGCATAGCCCTAGGTGTTCACATGGTTGCCGAAAAATGCACGGCAATAAACCTCACAGCTGCCTCGGTTCCCCATTACGCGATAACTGCTCAAAGTCTACACACTGAGTGATGAACGAAGTGTAGCTAGAAACATATGTTACGCCACCGAATATCACGAAGGATAAAATCCTTCGCCGGACGTGTAGTTGGACAATCGTATGATCTAACTGAATAGTCATTTAAGGAAGTGTGGTAAACTTGAACTGGTATTCAACCTCTATCCTTTTCTCCTCATTGTGATGGAGTAAATCACTTCTGAGATCTCCTTCGTTTTTGTTCGAGAGAAACTTTTTACCCTTAATGATTTTCCGTGGCGTCCGTCCATATGTTCGATATCCCCATCCTGCTAAAAAGCTGATGTTTTCCAACATTATGATTGATCGATTTATTGGTTTTAAATTATGTGTACCCATAAATTAAGCCTCGAAAATATTAATCACTATCAATAGGCAGGTGGAAATAATTTCACATACGGAAGTTTATTCACTTACACGAGTCATACCTAACTGCTCACTACTTCGTTAGCTCGTCTGCTGTAGGTTTTGTTGATTTTCAGGACAATGGGTTCCTTCCAACAATAGCCGATAAGCTTTTGGTTTGTAGGCGAAACAAACATTAACCAAATCATTCTTTCGAGGAATATTCACTAATGAAATGCCGTTTCAACGTGCTAGCCTGAAGAGCACAAAGTTCAGAGGTCATCCTTTGGTCTGCAAGAGGATGTGCACTGATGAGTGAATCTCTAGTTACGTTGATGTAAACTTCGTCATACTAAAAAGCCTGCGATCATATGTGAGTGATATTAAACTTGTAGCATTCCACATTTTGATTTCTCATGAACGGTCATGTATTCTCCCGTGTATTTTTAATTAATCTCTTGACACCCATTCATAAACAAACTTCATTAGCCGAACAGTCCTGTTTAATGAGTCTGACATATCGTTCTCAACCTTTGAATCTCATCACGAACTCATACATTTTATTTGCCCATTCATTTAACCTCAGGTTGAACGTCAGTTAGACATTCTGGAGAAATTTCAACAGCTTGAGTTTTGTCAATTGGATCTGGCCAGCAAGTACGCACTAGTCATGAAGAACTACGCGCACGAACTGGACAACATAAGAAATCTGTACGAGCAACAGAAAACGGATCCGCCAGTAATTCGAAACATGACACCGATTGCCGGTAAAATTTACTGGGCTCGCCATTTGTTCAAACTGATCGACAATCCAATGCAACAATTCAAACGGCGATGTTCAGATGTGTTGTGGGTAAGGGCTGGAAAAATTGCTTACGTTCTGAGCACAAATAACAATATTTTGAGGTAAAAAGTGCTCTGTATAGAGCAGACAATGCGTGTTCACTAGAAACGTTCCTACGTCTAAAGTAATGTAACAGAGTTTGTCAATATTTGAACAACTCTTCGAACATCTACCCTGAAGTAATGTGGATGAAGTAAAGTGATGAAGATTGTGCATAGTTTCGAACTACCCAAGTACGCTGTTAAAGCATACTGCTCCGAGGCATAACGACGTAAAAAACTAATCTAAAGACTTCACCAGAGTGATCAATAGAAAATCATCTACGAATTATCAGTTAATGAAACAACGCTCTGTAAATCTGGTGATCGTTTTGAAATCAACTTGGACAGAAGTCTTAGTTGTGGAGTTCTACATCGAAGTTAACAGGACGGTTACTGTGTCCCGTCAAAACAAACAATTTGAGCGGTACTCACAAACCAGTGTGGTTTGACGTCCAGGTGGGATAATTCAGTCGTGCCTAATGTCAGGTCAATGGCTCAGTGATTAACGAGGCTGCTTCATGAAAGCGTGACCAAAGTTCTAATTCTGGTCATGATAAAAGTATGCACTACTGACGAGTTCTAATGAGAACGAAACCCGAATCGAAACGGACTGATTGGAAAGTCCACCTGGATGTAACAGTTGCGATCAAATGTGAACGATGGTCAGTTTACATGGAAATGCCAAGATCCCCTACTAGTCATCAGCACTCAAATTATCACTCAACAATTTATTGGTTCCTGTGATTTCAGCATGGAGCCAAGTCTTAATCGAGGGATCATTGACGGAAGTTAACACGGACAGTTACTGGATCTGCCGCAGAGACGAGCGGCCATTCTGACCAGTACTCACGGGCGAATATGGCTCAGTGTTCATATATGATGATTCACTTATGCTTAACGTAACGCCAGTTGAGCACTTATCAACACAGTTGCCTCATGAAAGCGTGGCCGGAGTTCTAGTCCCGGCCGTGGCAAGGATATACACTACTGATGAGGTCCGACGAGAGAGAAACCCGAGTTCATTGATTTGTTCAAAAGGGATCAGCTTTAAAGCTTACAGAACCACGAAGGCTGCAACTAATTATGAATGATGTTCAGCTCATATTAACCAAGGTCCCCTATTTATTATTAGTTATTGTGAGTAGCATGAGGCGAGTAGGAAGTACTGAGAAGATGAGTGACTGATACTTGTCAATTATGACTACTGAGACGGCCATAGTAAAGGCAACTTGTTTTAATCATTGAAGGTGAGTGGCTACTCAGTTAGAGCACATCTGGAAGAATATACTGAATGTGAGCTAGAACAATGCAGCCTGCAAACAACATGCTTTCCAAATCCATGCTACCAGAGCTGTACAGAGTGTCCTGTCTCTTTTTGCCGCCTGTGACTAGACAAATGAACAAAATTGTAATACCCTTTGCGTCTCAAATGACGAATCGTTGATCAACTCAGGGCCTGTCTTGCTGGTAGGCACGAAGACGCGAAGCAATGGCAAATAATGTCCGCAAGAGGGTACACCTTTACGAAGGGGATATTTTCACTGAAATGGTTGCTCGCGCGTAAACAAGTGAGCAGTGCGAGTGACCATGTCATGGTATGTTCTGATTAACGTGTGTCCGCTTTTAGCGATAACGTACGATGTGTAACATTATCTCTCAAACAACAAATACAAAAATACACTTAATATAGAAAATTATAAAAATGTAAACGATTTTTTGACTCCTCACCGATACTCGCATATCATGAACTCGCACTTGTTACGATGTCACCTATCTCCGCAAACAGAAATCTTCATGGCTGACAAACTCGTCCTTTTGAGACATTCATTCTTAATAACAGAGGATGTACTTTCGCTGTTCATTTCAACCTAGAGTTTGCACCCGTATTGAAGTATATTACAGTGAACTCTAGGCATATTATAACATACTCTGATTCTCCATTGCACTTACAGACTAACTTTAGGGTAACGTGGAGGCTCCGAGGACTAGCGTTCTTCCGAAGAAAGGGTTCCAACAACAGTCCTGTAAAAGGAAATCACACAACCAAACGTGAGCCAAGGGCTCAGTAAGCCATGCGCATGACTTACACAAGCGAAAACTAAAACGGCACCAACGGCATAACAGCACACTCTGTTAAGCAGTTCAAATTCAACCCGCGCGTGCTAACTAGTTTCGATTGCACGTTACACTAGAAGCACGTTGATTTAGCAATCATATTAATGATTCAGTCTAACTATTTATGCTCTGTTGGTGGTCAGACCGTGGGGATTTTAGACGATGACGCTCGCTGATCAATGGGTCATCCCATACTCCCTATTGAGGTTTACGTAAGCCTCAGCTGCGTTCTCCCACCATTCGTCCTCCCCCAACCACCAGTATTTTCCATTGCGGTTTACTTATTGACAAATAGCCTTTCTTGTATTGAAGACTTCATCTTCGACTCTGCTTTGTTGGGAATTTGTCATAGCCACCATAACACGATACTTGGTCATAGCGTAGTCGTATGTAGTCATATGTAATCATACTACTCCAGTCATTCTATCTGGTATGTAAACTTTTCTAACAGCATATGGACTTGTGGTCTCTGTGCTTATTTATTCGCTTCAAGCGATTCAGCAAATTGGTAATTCTTACTGTGGCTGGAAGGGACGACCAGAAACATGTATATACGCTGTTGGAGACCTGTCAACAGAGTGGCGATACCAAACTATAACTAGACAACTTTCCAGGCCAACTACCTTTAGTGATCACAATGACATCACTGTCTCAGCTTCTGAAACCGATGGAACGTGTCCTCCTAACCTAATCTACCATAAGACAGCAATCTAATTTGTTGACCAAAAAATAGACAGTCTCACTTGCGGGACTCATTCCGCAGAGATCAGTTGTGTGCTTTCGCCGAATCTTTTAACGACTGTGGAAATCATGAACCTGGTCATCATTTTACTCATAAACAAGCGTACGGCCTTAGTTGATTTGTGATTCAATGTAATATCATGGGGGTTGACTAGACACTGACAATGACGAGAACACTTCTCAATCGATTGAGCTACAGAAGGCGGATTAATGAGTCGTTGGTTCACCTTTGGAAACTGAATGGAAAAGAACGCTTGCACAAATTCCAGAAGTAATGGCATACACTTTTCAATACTGTAGAGTAGTTTTGATAAAGTCCATACACGGATTGGTATCCGGTTATCTGGAAGAACTGAGTATTAAACTTTCTTGGCCACACATTTTGAACGGTTCAAAGTACAAGAATGCACTATAGGAATAGTTACAAAAGAGCTTGACCAGATGTTGTTGGTTAGGTGAAGATGACGACCGGCGCATTTGTGCACGGACGCCCAAGTTATCTCGCGATGTTGATTGCTTACTTGGGACATTTTATCAATTGCACCATAGCAATCGAACTGATGAGGTAAATAGCAAGTAGCGAACTAACTCGTGCCGGATGCCGGTCTCGATGTAGCGCAAACGAAAGACCAACGGTGACGAGTACACTTAAAAACACCTTACGCTCCGGGTTACAAGCACATTCATAGGTGGCAGTACACAAAGCAATTAGTTAGGGGATGTGAACCAGACCGGTACCATTCACCCCGCGTTCTCCTGGTGTTTGGATCGCGAAGGGTTCGCAAGGCAGTCGGGACACTCTTGATTAGTTATAGTAGTATCAGTGCAGCCGGTGGACACATAGTCGTGACGTGCCGTCGTTTGCGGATTGCTGGCCCACAATCTGTGATCACTGCATGATCTCAACTCCAAAGAACGTCTCTGCGATCATATCGAAAGGGTGACATCTAAACTATGGAGTTGCTTGCAATTTCGCTCCAGACGTTGGTACTTCGGAATGAATGGTAGTAAATAAAGCAAGAACAGGTGTTGAAAGTTGTCAACAACACAGGACGAAATATCGATGCAGTATAGTCTTTATGGATGAATCACTATGTAAAAGAAAACTTCGTCTTTTCCACGGTGGCTACACATTCGTTGGTTTGTGGTCAAGTTGTTTACGGAACTCGAAATGCGATGTTTTCCCAGGTTGTGTAAGAAGAGCATATGCTGGATTGACAGTGGATTACGTAATAAATCCTTGATCACCTAAACCAGAACCATATAATTTCATGACTGTTCCCCCTCAGGCAACTGACGGTAACTGTTTCTCCACATATCCGATTCGTGTGTGTTGATACGTGAAAACTGCCCCGAATAATTCTTGACCTAGCATGCACAAAGACTGAATGGGTGACTGTAAAAGAAACATCGCAAGTTCATGTTGCATCTTAATAAATTTTTCCGAAAGCTATCCTGTGCGTTTTTAACAGTCTGTATTGGTAGTTATTTGTTAGAGGATGTTTGAATCAGTGAGTTGTTCAAAGCAACACAGCTTGCATCAGTTTACCTCCTTAATGTATTGTGTCGAATATACAGACAGCTGATGGCCAGAAATGTGTTAGACAGTTCAACAAAATCGCTGCAGCGTTGGTGGAGTTTGAACTACTATATCACCATCATTGGTGCCAATCAATCGAACAAGTCAATACTGGACTATCTTCCTCACTGTTGGTTCGGGATCATACCACCGGCAAATTGTTCGTGAACTTGGATTTGGGCATTCTAGAACTTATCTACGAGACCCGTTACCTACGAGTACTTGGTCTCACAATTCCAGCAGCAGCACAGCGTCTGCTTATTCAGGAACCAAAGTTCAAGCAAAGATATTTCACGTGAGTTAGCAGATGGTCATAAGTATTCTCAGAATTTCACAAGTACAATAATACCGGAAGAATAAACGCTGATCTCACTCCACCGCTTTCAGTATACCGACCAACTTCGATTTGTTCCATCCTTTTAATTAAACAATGTATTGAAAATCTGTCGTGCACAAGACAATGAGACACTCACTTTACAACAATGCAATAACAGGATAATTGACAGATTACTGAATTTGATGATCAATAAACCTGATTAGACTGTTTTGTGATGTACCTACTAGTAAAAGCGACTCCTAGTTCTTGTGTACTACCAACTGCTCTCTAGGTTGGCAAAATAAAGACGTATTCATGAACAGTTGCTTTTATATTCCGGTGCTTGACCTAGTTCAGCGATGACGATGCTGACATTTCATTCTACAGTCTTTGGTTCTAACCCTGGTCTCCAGGCATCTCATGACTGTGACCCAAAACAGTACATGACAACAAGTGCAAGTATGCTGTAGGAGTTCAAGGTAGATTGGGACTAATCATGACAGCTAACAATCACATGGACACCAATGCAAAACCACGCTCTCGATTCGACTTGGGCAGTCTGGCATAATCCAACTTACACTTGAACTGGAATGGCGCCAGGCACCCTGGAAAATAAAAACTTAGTGGATATGAACGCAATTGAAGATTCAGTTTGGTCTGAAATATGCCATGGTAAACCGGTTTTCGAAGTCTTAATAGTTTTTCAGGTAAAGTTAGTAAATTAGCGACTCAGAAAAATAAACTTGGTTTTCCTCACTCAGCTGAACGTCATAACCCAGTGTCACTTGTTCACTAGCTACAGAGTATTGCTCGATTAATCAATCACTCTTAGTAAAAATCGTCAAATCCCTTCGAAGCACTTCCCCATTTAACTACTGACCGATCAGATCAGAGATCCGCCATACCTGAACGGAAAATTTTTCATTCAAAGTGATGGGTCCACACAAAGATGTCAGTGGTACCAATGAAGCTTGACTACTTAAATAACTACCAAGAAGTGGTAAAAACTCGAGACTGAAGTCCCTCGTGTGTGTGTGTCCACCTACCTAAAACAGGCTTCCTAACCAAATCGGGTTGGCAAACAGTCAACACAGACGATTGATATTATGAAAACTTTCTTTTCTGGTCAAACACATATCATCAGTTTTCACGCTGCTACTTCCTAGAATTCAAAAGAGACCTCATCTCACAAGGGAAACCAGTTTGATTTATTAATCTCAAAAGAGTTTATTGCATTAACTCCACAATTTTCTACCTGTGCAGACCGAGGAATAAAGTATGTTGGATGGCTTAATGCATAGTAACAAAGTTTTCCGAAGTAGAGTAAAATACTATTCAATAAGGCCGCTCTCATGCGACCATGTTAACAAAGAATGTGGTAACACACTGAGGCACCATGAAAGTGGGATTGGAGGATAGCCAGGACAGAAATTAGGGTGGAAGTTCATTAAGTTCTTTCTTTTGGCCATGACTGCCCAACTTATAAACAATCGTCCGTCGCTTACCTCGTCTGTATGCGAAGACAATCAATCCACTATTGTCAAACCAGGCAGTCAACGCAATGTTGGGGGCGAAGTTGCACGACTTTAAACTTCCCAGTGATGAAGCTGTTGGTTATGTACTAATTGTCAGAGCAAATTATTCTGCACTGCTTCACCAGCGTCTAGATATTCCACAGCTTGCCAGATCTGTGTGTGGTCAGTGTGAATCAGCACTGGGGATTTATAATGCTATTTAATTAAAGAATAAATAGAATGAAGGGCAGAGAACCTGAGTGGCCATTTGTGGAACACCGTTGCCATGACTGCCCAACTTATAAACAATCGTCCGTCGCTTACCTCGTCTGTATGCGAAGACAATCAATCCACTATTGTCAAACCAGGCAGTCAACGCAATGTTGGGGGCGAAGTTGCACGACTTTAAACTTCCCAGTGATGAAGCTGTTGGTTATGTACTAATTGTCAGAGCAAATTATTCTGCACTGCTTCACCAGCGTCTAGATATTCCACAGCTTGCCAGATCTGTGTGTGGTCAGTGTGAATCAGCACTGGGGATTTATAATGCTATTTAATTAAAGAATAAATAGAATGAAGGGCAGAGAACCTGAGTGGCCATTTGTGGAACACCGTTGTTAGAAGTAAACAGTCTGACAATTATCCCTTTACGTTGTCTGCGATGACACAGTCGATAAGATACTCCAGTCAGCGAATTAAGCACATATCGAGACGGTAGTTATGGAGTTTTGATGGCAAGATTGAACGGCCAATTTTACCTAAAGCTTCTGAAGACCCAATGAGCTTCTCTGGTTCTTTGTCACCGCACCATACAGTACATTTCTCTACGATCCCTGTAAGTGTAGATCATTGAAAGTAGAAAATGCATAATCGTTTCTAACATCCTTAACTCCCTCTCTCGTGACATCAAAGGATGATAGTTCAGGAAACTATCTCTGACGATAAGGCATGCAAATAAACTCGGACACAACATTCCAGTGCATTGTTTTCATTAGATCGTCCTTTTTGGTTACGCGCTCAATCGTTTGACTCGAAACCGAGTAGAAGTGACGTGACAACACCATTTGTTAGAAGAAATGGGCAACGGAGGCTGTAAATTTATAGGTCGTAAATACTGAAAAGACGCAGAACAAATCAAACGAGAGGATCATGTACAACAGTCACAACGTTAGAACAATTCGCCTTAGAGGAACATAAAAAGAAATAAACGTGAGAAAACAGTTCGGACAACGTCCAGGATCGATCAACCAACATGAAGTGATTCATCTTGGCTGCTTTATTGGGAGAACCTTCTAACAAAATTCGTTGCAAACTCTGGGGTGTTACCTTCCAAAGAAGAGCCCTGAGCTAACTGGTAGTTTGACTTTCATCAGGCTAAAACAACTACTACCGTCTCAGAGGTTATACATTACGACTAGTCGCCGCTGATTCAGTAGAAGACGCTTGCACACTGGATGGTGTACAACGCACCTCTATGTCAACTTTTCCGAACAATTAATTTCCAGAATGGATAGACTGGTACTATTACAAACTGGTAACTTTATAATTTTACGTAAACACTTCCATCAATCTAGGCTTCAAACCCTAAGTAACGCCCATATATAATGAATTCAATTCAGTTCAATACAAAAGTGCAATTACTTTGTATGCTTTTTACCTTTAACTGGACTTCATGAAATTCGTTACTTTCTTGCCATGATGAGCACCAAAATGTTCATCCACATATTTATCATAGCCTCAAGGAACTCCTCGCAGACATAGAGGAGGCTGAATCCGCGATTCCCGCCATTCTTGTTCCCTTATTACGACCCTCACTCGAACACTTGCAGAAAGCGATCAGCCCCGGTCTGTGTGTCCTCGGTTGGTGCACAACCAACATTGATGACTGTGAGTTCATTGTACTCAATTTTTATTACCGCTGAAAATTAACTTCAGATGAATGGTAGCTAACCGAATGTATATAAAGTTCTCATTCCGTGCGATATTCTTGAGAGGAGTTTATGAGCAATAATACTTAGCAAAACATTAACCGATGGCAAACAAGTGTTCTGATTATTCATTATTCACTCAACACACATCAAATAAGTGAAACAACCCAGTCAGCCTATTTAGATCTGCATGAGTGAGTTAATTCGATGCTGTTTCTTGAACCTCCATGGATACGCTGGACAACATGCTGTATTTTAATCAGTATGTCTCATGAGGCCCCGTTACTCAAAATCATTTATCATTTGCATAATACAGCCGAAACAAAATCAATAGAGAGACGAAGGAACCGTTTTGAGGATACGCTTTGAAGGAGATTTTGCTCTAGACTGACCGACAGAAATATTTGAGACTGTCAACTGTGCAATCCGCGCTGTCAAACTAATGGGCGTTTTCAACTTTTTTAGTAGTTCTGCAACAAACGATGAACAGATCATCTAAGTCCACCTTTTCAACAACTGCAGGTGACTGATCGTAGCGCGTCCCAAAATATTCCGTATATTGACGAACGTAAAATGCTATCACCAATACGAATTTAGTCGAAACAGAGCAGATATACTCTCCTCTGGCTCGTCCGGTGAGCGCTAGCTACAGAATCTAACCTAAGAGCTTCTTCGAATTCTTTTGAGGTTTTTATAACTAGCAAAAGTTTGAATGCTCAGATTGATTTGGTTAAAACGACGAGGTACTCGCGTTCATTTGTTCAACCCTGATCAGTGCGACCGGAAAATGACCTTTATAAAATGTGTCACTCGGCATAAAAATGATGCACTCATGACGTAATCGAGATATTTCACCAAGTGGTTGTGGGCCTGTTTATCTGAACTCACATGATGTCTTCTTTGGCTGAATCTCAGCTAACGGATAATTGTGCGATCCACCTTTCTCATCAGTAAGATGTCCACAGACCTGACGAATAATTAGGAGAACTGACTGTTTTCTCGCAGCTTATGTTTGTAACGCAAATGGGGCATGAACTAACAGTTATTTCTATTATGTACGTTTGCATAATTGGTATCTAGCGATCCGGATACACAGGACCCATTCGAGCGGCTCCGTGAATAGTGCTACTCATCAGGTGGCATAATAGGTGATCACTGAGTACACAATACTCATATCATCCCACCTAGTAAGAATATACAAACTGGTGTACTCTTCAGGCGCAGTAGGTTTCTGCACATTCCTTGCAAGCGATCAGGAAATCAGGGTTGGTTCGGGGGCCCAAATGAGCTCAAGATAAAGGACGAAAACAACTAGCCAATATGTTATTAAATTCTGTCAAAATTACGGTTCGTAAATAGCTTTCCAGTGAATTATCTACGTCACTGTCAAGTGATGTTTTGAGAGGTAGCCTAAAGCTCACCCATTAGTTCTAAAGGCTTACCTAATTAAGGGAGTAATCACCCTATAGGTACGTGAGATGGTAGTTTTGAATGTGCATAATTCGTTTCTGGCAAACCGTAACTTGATAAGCGCGTTCATAGGATTACCCTGAATAATAAAGAAATATAAAAACACAGTTTCAGTCGTCTCAGCTAAAAGTGCGTGACATTCCGATGGGCATAAAATGATTGTGCCCTCTGACAATTGGCTTTTTCTGGTATCTTGTTCTCTTTCTCATACTGATATATAAATGGTCTGTAGTATGCACTCGTAAAGATGCAGCGAAATTTGTCCGGACATGATTCGTGCAACATCAGCCTACTGTCTTCTTTATTCAAATTTTTGACGGGAGAAGAATGTTTCAAGTATCATGAGTGTCTTTTTTAACAAACAAAGCACACGCGATGTGCGCGTGAAGCGCGACCCGATACATCACGTGGAACTGTACATCTTCTATGTAAAACGACTCTTTTAGAAAACAAAGTAAGTGGAACCTACGTTGCGGTAATCGCTTTTAACGTTAAGGAGGTTGGTACCAATCACGTGTTTGTCGGAGTCCTCAGATCAAACATTTAATCAATCTCGTGTGAGTGACACTCGTTTGACCAGAGCAACATTGAGCAACTGGTTGTTCGAATGTATCCAAGAGACACCTTTGTCAAACACAGTTCTGTATGTTGGATTACTTCCTTAAATGATATAAACAGTGATAGAGACATTGTATAAGATTTACGCTTTTATGTAGTTGATCTGTAATGCACGCACTGGACGTATTTCAATGTATCTGACCTGATCCAGCCGAGCCTGCAGAGTTAACATGTATGATATCCAACGTCCGATGTACATGTGCTTCTGGAATAACTCTTCAAACACGGCACTTGCGCATCTAAGCTCCAAGGATTCACGATCTTAATAAACCAATTTAGTTCATCTACTTACGCTGGTCCACCATCACGAAGCTTGATGCTCACGGGGGAATAAAGTAAACTGTGATCAATTGAGGGTCGACAATGAAAACATGAAGTACTGGAAATTTTGCGACAAGATGGTTATCTTATTACGCAAAGTGAAGAAGTAGTCCTTAATGTCAACCCCATTCAGATCCTTTGCAACCCAACAGAATATCAGGTAGCAGTACTGTTAATTGCTCAGTGGTTAAGCAATCACTTCTTCGCTGTGCATAGCAGTCCCCTTGTGAGCGCGATTTCGTGAACTTTGACTACGAGTCTCAAGTTGAATACCAAGCACTAATTTGTATGGTAGCGACCAAGTTGACAGAGTTTCAGGGTCGGGATTGAAAAATCTGCAACCTAGGTTTGAGTGTTGTATCCTGTAGCTATTCTCATTATCTTACAAATACTTACTGCAGTAAATGATGTCTATATAGCGGCTCACCAACGGGCCAAGCGATGAAACCGCACACGAAGTGACCAAATCGCTGTAAGAGCACGTATATGTTACTTTGGTCAAAGTTCGCTGTGCGTAACAACAGACTATTCATCAGTCCAGATTGCTGGCAGAAGACGAGTGCAGCATTTTGACAAGAATCGTTTTGACTCATAACAATAAGATATTGTCGCTAACTGCCTAAACGTTCCGAAACTTCAGGAAAGATTTGACCCGTGGGTTTTGATTAACCACTGGTCAGCTGTTCACCGATTGCATAAGCTACATAAGATTGGGAACCATCACTTGTTTGCCCCACTTTTCAAGCGGTTGAGCTATTCGGTAAAATCATTCTCTCATAAAGCTTTACACTAAAGCTGTCCCACGTTTTGCTTGAAATTACGACTAGGATTCAAGGGGTAAAACAGGCGAGTTCCAAATAAATTCTAAACTATATAGTTGCGTTTTATGGTTCCATTCATGCAGACGTGAACAAAGTTCGAACAGAACTTGGTGCTCTCCAATTACTGACCAAACGTGCAGCAGACATTCTACAATGTCGCATAGAAGATGTTTTAGATGAGATGTCTACGACAAGTCTGTGTGATTTGCCCGAATTCGAACAGCTCAGCATGTCTGATTTTATTCGAACTACTGAGGACACAGTGACTGCTGCCAGGGAATCGTTGTCCAAGTGAGTCATCCATATTACACATGAATTGCTTTGAAGATCTTGATTATCAATTTCCTGTAGAATTTTTTATCTAATGAGAAACTACATTCCTAGTGCCTAATAGCTGTGAGTTGCTTTTGAAGAGGTTGCGTACCCCCTTCAGTAGAAGTTGGTTTAGTTGTATACACCACTCAGTAATAGCGTGTCTAAACACACCAGCTCAATTTGAGTGAACCAGTCCCAGACCAACTAACTTAAACTGCCAGAACGAACCTACTACCCTATTTTCATGCCTACGTGAAGCTATAGGTAAATAACTACAGCCTAACAAACACTACTCACTACAAAAGTAAGATACACGGTTAAGAATTTGTGTACGTAATTGGACTGACGTATAATTGGATTGGCCATAGAAACGCTTGGAAATAGATAAACGGAGTACACACAATGTGAAATAGTTTACGGACATCCCCACGTGCGCGTTTGTGTCGGCAATGTTGAGGGCGCAGGAACGCTTTGATGCAGTTTGGGACGTCGGGTTGTCGTGTGGTTCACGCCCTGGGTTCGTTGCCTTGACGCGCACTGAAACGTTCGCCCTTCATGGTGTGACGTTGGAAGTCAAGTTGCCACGCACCTGAGAGTTTAGTCACTCCCGGGTGTGGACCTCACACACGCGTCTGTTAGCATGCCTGAGACTAACTCGGGGAATGGGTGCGTGCGTGTGTGAATGTGGTGTTGGTAACCTCAGTGATGAGGGGCCGTCACGTGGGCTAATGTAGGTGAGACTCACAGCGGAGACTGCGTCGGATGACGCGTTAGCCCATGGCGTGCGTAAATGTCGATCCATGGGGCCTTGATCGTTAACACATGCGTACGTGGGTGCGTGAGGGCGTTTAGTGCAAAATCTGCTGTCCGATTTTGAGGCGGGTAGTTAATGCGTCCACAGCAATCGGCCTTACACATGCTCACATTCATCCAGTCCGTTGTGGTCACCTTGCGCAAGGCCTCTGCTTAGGCGAAAGAATTTATTCAGCAAAACGTACAAATGTACAAATGTATATTTGTACAAATGTACAAATCGGGTGAAAGGGAGTAACGATGTCTTCGATGTTTTTTTCGTTGTTCATTAAGATGTAGGTGAAGGTAGAGTTTGTGAGAGTTCACGTACTTTTCATATAGTCTACGTTCGAGCTGATTCAACCATTTGTTCTGTGGTCCGTCGATAAACTAAATCAAACTGTGCGTTAAAATCGACGAGTCCCAAATTTAGTGAGCAATAGCACACGCAAACTGTGCAGAAACATTAGACCACATGGGCTTGGTCTACCGATGTAGAGCAGCCAACTGAAATGTCTGTCAGACAACGAGCATGAGACTGGTCAATATAGTCAGCAGAGGAGCTGCTTATACCTCAGCCCATATAGATATGAATGCCAGTATTCGTGAACTGAGTGACTCTTCCAGCGTCCTGACAACGTTACTCATCTGACCGGACTGGGCTGGTGATTGGGTTGTTCATGCCTCGTCACGTTCCTTTGGTTTAATTGAAACACCTTCTCGTTCGGAGCGTTTGTGAGCATCCAGCAACCTCTGCTGTAGCTCAAGCGTTCTTCTACGCAGTTTATACTCCTCTTCGACAAGTAACAATTTTTCTTGCCCCATTGTGCCTCGAGGACTGACAGAGTGGAAAATGCTGGTGAGACACAAATTTCAGGTGCCCTGTCTACCTCCTCTAATAGGTCATTTCCTGCACCACATTTGTGCAAAGCTTCCGGAGCCCAATACATAACGCGAGTATAAGAAACAGCACAAATGTCGCCAATCCTAACAAGCATGGAAGTTAGAAGGTAAACTGTCAGGCTTAAAATGTCATGGGTATCACCGGATGACTGACCGTTTACTAGTTCAGAGGTTTGGTTTGGGGGGGGGGGTAACATAGAGAAGCAACACACGTTCCATCAGCGGTCTCATCTTCGGCAGATGAGAACCAAATCGAAAAACTTCGAGGCGCGGAAGGCTTCCCGAGACTACAGCGCGAGGGGTTGGTCGTGTTGAAATTCGTACCATCTTCGGATACGATAGGTTCTCCAATTTGAATTCTTTGGGACTTTCGCCGACTGTGCATTAGATATTCAGTGAGTGAATGTGACTAAGTAATTCGGGAGATCCCAATTTAGCAATGCCCCGAAATCTCGTATCTCAACCACCGTTAAATCACTCCTGCCGATTTAGGAGTAATTCACTCAGTAACGCGTACTCGACAATTCTAACAACGCTTATTCAGACTGTTTGATTAACAGGACTATCTTCCAGGTCCAAAAAACGTCAGAAAATGCGATCGAAAGGATTGGAATTTATAAGTTACTGTTTGATATGATTAGAATAAGGGTGCCATTTCACCTTGAATGGGAATTAATCGGATACACAAATTATCCGGCAGAAAAACGTTCAAAATGGAATAACCAAATACGAGTATGCAAATAGCCACCAGTCAACGGGAATGAGCTCATAAATGGTGAGTTATCAAACCGGACATGCGAATATTCCAACTCTCGGCGGAATACATCAACGCAGCGAGAAAGTACGTCCGAAAGCCCACAGCAGGCGGATCGGGAACAGCATGCGCGACCGAACAAGCCACCGCCCAACCAGATCGGCCCAATGGACGAGAAATGGCAGGCGAAGAAACCCCTTCGTGGACACAAATTGGCGCCGCGGAATGGAACTGTCTGCAATTGAGCAATTAAATCTTCATGCTGGTGCGATTAAAATCGAGGAACGGATCGAACGATTTGAACTGTGGTGCAGCATTCGTCGGGATGTGAATAAGGAAAACCAATAAGCTTTCTTCATTACCGCTGGTTGTCATGAATTGTATTCGTTACTGAAGAATCTAACTTATCCGAATACCCAGCCTCGTTGCCGCTCGACGATCTAAAGAAATCACAATCTGTCATTGGCTGATCGTATTAGCACATGCGAAGTCACAATGTGTATGTTAATTGATGTAATACGAAACAAACAAATTGGTGAATAACGGAAGGCACAACACTGAAACCGTTCGTCCAATCCTGATGTATCTTTAACGCGGTATTTGGATTGGCCGTTTGTCAGATCTTTTGTTGTGTCGGGGTTTGGATAGACGGTGAATCAAGTAAATTTTCACCACAACCTTCCCCTCTTCTAGAATCCTCCGCATTCATATATGCCAATCATTCTGATCTTCTCGGGGCATCGAACTCTCCCTCCATGGCCCCTTTTTCACTGCTTCGAAACTGGATTTGGCCAGTGTGTCTCCTATGAATCGAGGCATCGTGCAGGTCAGTAATTTCTACCATTGTGCTGCCTAGCTCACGAGTGGTCACTCCCTTGGCAGGTCACAAGTCGTTCCAACGAAAATACATTACATCCGTTAAATCGACACACTGAAGTGATGCTCTTAGTCGTCTTGATTTAAGTAGCACCGCTGCACTCTCCTTCGTTGCGCAATGAACTGCGTTCCTGTACTGAAGCAGAAAGTTATCGAGAAATACATCCAGTTCAGCAAATGTTTTAGGATTAGTGGAACTGACGGCACTTTTAAGCGTTTTCACCAGATTTTCTGCGGCCCCGTTTGAACACGGATGCCGAGGCGCCATCCGCAAGTGACGACACCCGATGCTGTCAAGCCACTGTTTCATCTCAGCGGAACAAAATTGTGACCCGTTGTCTGTCACCAGGACCTGCGGAATGCCTTCACGACTGGAACATTTACGAAATGCTTGCATGGTAAATGCCGTGAAAGGTGAGGTTGTAATAAATACTTCTAGCTACCGTGAGTATGAATCAATTAACACCAGAATGTGATAGTTACCAATAAGTGGTCCACAATAGTCTGCGTGCACCCGTTGCCATGGTAGGTAGCTGTCCAGCCAAGGTGTCCAATTCTTCGGCCTTGTCTTTATTTTGTGGAGGCAGGAGTGGCAGTTCATTGCAATGCTCTTGATATCCGAGTTTATCTCCGGCCACCAACACGTCTGTCAAGCCAGGGATTTCATTTTCTCCACGCTCAGATGACCTTTATGCAAGTCGTCTAATACCGCCTTTCGTAGCAGTGGTGGAATGACCAGTTGATCTCTCCGACACAGCACACCATCAGGTTGTATTGACAACTCCTCTCGGTTCTGGAGTAATACTGGATGTTTCCTCCTAATATTTGACGACCAACCCTTGGTCATCGCGGCAATTACCGTACCATAATGGTTTTATTTGTCTTGAATATCTGGTGAAGCAAGCAAACAAACTTCAGCAGCTGAAAAACTGGAATACCGTGCTGGTACAAAATTTATCAAGGCAAGTTAAGGATCGGATGTATACAAACGAATCAAACACACCTCAACGAACTCATCGCACCACATCATACCAAACAAACAAGGCAAACATACCAGATGACATTCAACAGATTCAACTGTGCTGTTACCGAGACAGATGCTAATTCACCAGTGGGGTATCCCGTGAAGTTTATCCAGTCTACCAGCTGCACAGCTTCTTTCGCTCGGTTTTCCCTTCTACAGATACTAAGTAGGAAAAAAGTGATGTATCTGTTGGTGGTTGCAGCCAAAAACTTAGACGACAGTCGACCATACAACACGTTTCTGTTTGTCAAGGCACATTTCTCTCAGATTTGCAACTTGTCATAGTTATCACGCATTCGACGAATAAGCCAAAGCCCACTACTACATTGTGATTGTCACGCAGAGAGTTGAACTTAACCGTATGTTTGTTTTACTGAAACTTGTATGTGCACTTATTTTGTGTGATTCGCAATGCATAATTATTGTACAGTTAAATCGTGCCAGAATAACAGAAAACGAGGTATAACAACTGCACTGTAATAATACAACACAAAGGATCACTCAGACACCAGTCAAACAGGCGTTGTTTCTAATGCACTGAATATTTTGACTGAAACGACTTTGTCTCACAACGTTGACCAAGACTGATACAGACATCTTTTTCAATTGTGATATTTGTCCAAATTTGTGATATTTGTGCCAGACACGCACTTTGGGTCTCCTCGTGAATGATGATGGTTCCTGTTTAGGCTGGCTGTCGAGATTCCAAGTTTTTACCAACACCACTTACTATTTGAGGGTAAAAAGATCAGGACCAGAGCAATTTTCTTATTGATAACCGAGGGCTAACAATTTATCATTTGTTTACGTGTATCAGTAGTGTATATTCATCGTCTACCTTCTGTATTCACTATAGTTTGACGATTCACATTATGCATCGGAAATCACTCTGAACCCTTTATACATTGGGTGTACAGTTTACTTACGTCTATATTCTTCCGTGTTGGTTGTACAATTCCTCTGTTGCTTTTGCACGTCTTCTTGTAAAGTAATGGAGGTTGTTATTGTGATAGATTAATTTTCTTTTTACACATTTATCCACTGGACGTTTTTTCAGTCCATTTGACTGCTGACCGTCAACCTACCTAATGTCACTTAGCCCCTTGGCTTATCCCTCTTCATAAAGCGAAATTAAAATATTCACCACATTTATCTCATCGATTTGAACAGACTAGTCAAAATACACTAGTAAGGACATTTCCAGCGGTCGTCAAAATGTGAATTGTCTCGTATATGAACAACACCCGCAGCTAAGCTTATGACACACGGTCAACTGCCCGCAGCTAATCAGCAAGCTTTTACCATGCTTCAGAACTTATTAGTTGTAAGTATTCATCCGGACAGTCATGCATTTCTTACATTATGACTCAGTGTATGATTACAATGTGATGAGGGACGCGGCGCTTCTTCATTGCGAGGTGTCACTTGCCACTGGGTTGGTTAACACATCCTTCAACAGCTCCCAGTTGCGTCTCGTGGGAACAAAACAAACTCACTATAGTTAACAGACTAATTCTTGTGTCTGTCTTCTCCCAATTTTTAAGCGAAAAGGATGTTGATAGTCTGTTGAGCTTGTTCATATTAAAGCGTTTTGTGTTCATCTCTCTGTGAATTGGGTGACAACTTCACTTGACTTAAAGTGTGTGTGTAAGAACAATCCTCCGGTCTTGGCAAGTCAGGAGCTAACCCGTTGAATAGCGCTCACTCAAATAATTGGTTAACTGGCTCAAGTAATCTACTTCCCGACAGTTAAAAGGGTAATCACTTTATGAGATCTTTGGTAAACTACACGGTTTACTAACTTTCGAAAAATATACGGTTCATTTTTGTATTGCCCAGATTGGGATAACAAGGGTTTCGGGCAGTTTTGCTGTTGGATGCCGCAGATCAGATTCGTAAAACAAAGCAAGCTATGTTGCGATGTTATTGTTCTTATGTGTAATGTTGCCGTCCACAAAGACGAACAAGTAAAATTAATGCAGGGTATGTTATTCACTGACAACTTTGATTGAAGTGTCAGTATGCATCCTAGAAAACTGTATAGTACAATTGTATTTCAAACATAAAATAAGCCCCTGTTATAGAGACCATAGTATCCTAAACATAGATGTTAAAGTCTGAATTGATGTAAGAAATCTGAAAAGTAATGGTCAGCACAGTTGTATAAAGTAAATCCTTATTCACATAATGACTTGTATCGTCAATGGCGTTCAAAGAGCGAGTCAATGCCATTCTACTAATCCCTTCCCAAATGCGACCCGGTAGCTAGTTTCATGTCCATCAACTCAGTATGATTAATGCCAATCATTCCGTCTTTCATTTGGTACACTCACCATGGATAGGCATAGGTGCGCACACACGGGTGAATGCGTTACCAGAATTAGCATTGTTTCCGTTCCCATTGTTTCCGTTCCCACAGCAAAAGTCATCTGGTTGAGCTTGCTGTCAACGAACTAATCGAATTGATCAAACTGAATCTGACCGAGGAACAACGTAGAAATATCTCTCGTGAAGAAGGTTATGAGTGTTCGCATCAAGAGAAACGTAAAGGTCGTTGTCAGGAATGTCTGCCATGTCAGTTCTTCGCATTTCTCAGCCAATTTACCCAGAAGAACACGGATTCTTTGGTCAAATGTAAGTTCCTTGCTTGCTTGACTAGGGCACAGAAGGAAGATTATTAACACGACCAAAGCTCTTTAGTCCACAGCCTTTCTACTGCACACTCGGTTTGTTCAACTACACGGCTTTGAGTACCCAACAGCTACGCTTAAAGTCAGACGATGAGCGTATGAAAATAACCGGATTCGTATCGATATCCCGACTGTAAAAATATTGTGAGATAAAATTCCCGCTAGTCCATAATCTCGGCAGTTCGACACACAGTTAGTTTGCAGTCCTGTCTGGTCATCATAGCGACCGTTAAAATCCCGACATTAGTTTGACAAAGGCGCTTACGAATATGCAGCAACATTTGGTTTAACACTCCGTACGCCACGTTAAGAGCCATACACATATCAATCATTCATAAAAGGTGAGCTGATTTGACCCGTCGGTCAGTAGAATGGGTTGCATATGTAAGTGGGTGACGGTAACAGTTTAATTACCGGCACTATCAGATAACACTTGCTAAAGATTAATATTCTGTTTCTATTGACAAGGCATTTCTAATCAAAAGTTCTACTAACCTACCGGCAGTGACTGTTTGTGCAACCTTTGAGGAGTATTGATTATTCATCAAATTGTAGCAAAAAGCCACCCAATACTACCCGGTCTTAACTGTCCCCCGTTAGTTTCCACACCATCTGGGCAATCGAGTTTATGGACCGGAATTTCAGTCCACAACGCATCGGCAGTTTCCACTCGCATGTAATGCGCACTTCTACCTGAGTTGTGTGCATGTGTATGGGTGACGATTTCTTTGGGTTTTTACTTATCATTCCTCGTCCCTTGGTCTGACTTCTTTGAGTGATGGCCCGTCCGGTCGCCCGTGCTGTCCGCAATCCATTCGCTATGGGCTTTGACCATACTTCGTCACATTGAGATAGCCCACGGGACAATCGTGGATCGGATTTAGTCATCTGTCACAAAATCATCGTAAACGCATGCCTACCATGTGCACTGGGAGTCGAAGTTCTCACTGTTCTCTGGACAGACAGGTTTTTGTAACCTGCCTCACTCTTTCCGTGTTGTAAACAGATTCATCATCAACATCATCATCATAGACAGCGATACATCAGCGGTTCACACTAATGCTTAACTGCCACACA
>QNGE01004456.1:0-16160 GCA_008508345.1 Paragonimus westermani
GCAACATCAAAGGAATGCGTGCTATCTGAGTCGCTTGCATCCACAATGCCTACGACGCATCTCGGACAGTGACATGTTTGCAAGCACTGGGTGAACACAGACTGGACTGAAACCATGATATTGCTCAGTCACCTTCGTTAGCTTGAACACGTCCACAGGATGGGGGACGAGGGAGTTCTGAAACAGATGTGATACGGCCAACTGATGACAGGTAGGCAAACTCATTGTGAGACTGCGATACAGGATGCTATGCAAATAAGCCACTGACATGCTGCTGTCGATCTTAAATCTCGGGAGATTGTAGACTTGAATCGGGCGAGTGCCCCGAGTTTCAATGAGCGACAGTCGCGCGTAGTACGCATAGGAAATTCAGGTGCCATAAGTTGTGGTGATATGACGACATGACATTGCGATGAACGCAGTTGCGAATGCGCTGGCCGTCTGGGATTGTTGGCTTATCAACGTACTAATAGCACACTCTCAGCGAAGAGGAGACTAGTAAAATAAGCGCGTGTAAATCATCTTCGCTCGTAGCAACCAACGACCACCGACGTTGGTTCAATCACTCTCACTCCTTTTCACAGAACCGGACGACTATGATGGGCTTCTATCGGTCTTTTTCTTCTGTTCCGTTGGTGTATTGTAATGAGGGGGGTTTCGTTTGTTATTCAGTCCAAATTCGAACCTTCGTTTTCCTTCGCCATCTTGTTTGGGGTGTGGTGATATGTACTCCGATATTGAACCGCGTCTCGCTTCATATCATGTAGAGCTTCCCGTTCATCTCAGATTTCACCACTGAAATTGCTTTCCTTGTCTTGGAGAAATAGGGGCTACAGTATCATCTTACTCTACCATCTAGCCCACCTAACACTAGCCGGTTGGGCTGCAAAGGCCTGCACCCTCGCACCTCTTGGTCTTAGTCATTCAGATTTACACTGGATACAGTGCAACATAAATGGTGTGAGCGTTATGCACAAGCGTCCTTTTGCTTTAATCACTGTGAGGGGCTAGTCCGAATTGGATCCTGCCAACCGGGCAAGGTTATGGCGCGTTTATTCGTGTGAAACATGCATGTATGTGTTACGCATACAGTGATCGCTGAAATTAACGGTACTCTGTGAACCTTTCTGAATAACGCTTATTTACTTCGGAAAGGTGAATACCTACGACTAAGTTCCACGAAAGTTGTTGTCAGGCTCACCAGATCGCAAGCACGGTGAGGGTTTATGGGCAACTGTCTCAGATGTTCACCACTTTTAGGGATGTTTGACAACGGCGTCCGATCTCCCCTCTTCTCTTCACTTCTGTCAAGGATGACATTCTGGAAGACACACATGAGGAATCCAGTGAGCTTCGTGTTGAGTTTCTTGCTGGCGCTAGACTGACCGACATGGAGTGTGCGGATGACCTTGTCTTACTTAGCCCATCTCCCGAAGACATGCAGACCACGCTGAACGAAGTGAGTGATCGAGCTGGTTTGTATCTAATGCGCCTCACACCTCCAAAGTGTAAAATGGTGCCTCAGGACTGGGATATTCTCAATCCCACTCCCGTTTGTCGGAGGCAATCCGCTTGAGACTGTGTACAGTATCACATACTAGAGTAGCCTGTGATAAGGAGAATGAGATATCAGGGAGGATAACAAAGGCATGAGTGGCCTTTGCCAACCTGCGTCACCTGTGACGTCGGAAAGGCGTTCGGCGGTCGCCGAAGGGAAGAAAGTGTAATGCTTGCGTGCGTTCTCTTTTGCTCTATGGTTTGGAAACGTGGCCTACTCGCAGCAAGGATGTCAACAGTCCTGTTGCAACTGACCATCGTTGTCTCCATAAATTAGACCATATCAAGTGGATTGATCACATGAAAAATGAGGCCGTTTGCCGGCGCGTATTTCTGCATGCTTGTGATGTGCGATCAATGGGTCAACTAATCAGGTTGCACAGCCTGTGATGGCTGGGTCACGTAATCCGTACGCCAGCTGAGCGTTCACCGTTCCGGGCATTGCATACTGAGATCACCAACAGTCGGATACAACCGCGTGATCGTCAAGCGATGACGTGGTCACGACATATGAAGATGGTCACTGTTCCACTGCGCATAGCGGGTAGGTGTCGCTTGCCTATCTTGGGTCTTCGTGATCACTCAAATCGCTGGGTAGAAACGCCATCCAAGATATCAATGTGCCGCAACCAATGGCGCACCTGCATTCAAACCATTCTCAGTCTTCCTGCACAGCCCTTCTGTGATACTTTTAGGCTTCCTCGAGACGTTTCCTTTTAGGTTACCGCACGTCACCGTTGAAGAGGGCGTCGACCCATGATCAGGCTGATGGGTTTTTTGATGACGACGCTGTCTCAAGAAAATTGGACCTTGAAGCGATGTGACGGTCTGCCCATCTCGACAACCTGTTGTGCTAAACTGCACCGTGGGACGACCACACCGACAGAGTCACTCATACCAGGCACGCCAATAGGTAGAGGTCTGACAAACCACAGTCTCCTGGCCCTCTAGGTTGGGAGTTGGAAAAAGGTTGACATCTTTTTCCACAAGAATCACCCGTTCTGGTACACTGGCACTCACACGTTGCCTTTCAGTACAGGCTTTCGAGCTAAAGGCTGGTTGAGAACCCCAATCGTTCTTCTTTCTAGGTCGGGGCGTCCTGGCGGTATCTCACCCCACATACAACCATGAATATTCACAACAGCAATAATTCCATGTTGCATCGGCCGTCTCGCAGTGTAAACCGGGTCGCCCTATCTGCTGCATACAGCAGCGTGGATAGGCGAAAACATACCACCGCCGACCCATCCTCCACTGTCCTGCCAAAGTGAACTTTCGAGCTCCTCTCAACTCTCATCTTTGGTAATTACTCTGCAGGTCGCACAACAGAAATATCTGATCATAGTAACACTGTGCCGGTGGGTCCCATCTCTCACATTTCGGTCACAGACCTCCCTCGTCCCTTGATTACACCTAGATTTCGAATTGACAGTTGCTTGCAACATTCGCGCACTGAAACACATAGGTCAACAGGCCGGTCTCGCGCGAACGTTAGACGCGTTGTGTAAATTTGTTGATCCACGAACTAAGAAAATTCGTTCCCATCGTTTGCTTTCCCCATTATTCCCACCAACCTGACACTTGTTCCCACTACCACACCCGTCCCATTTTGTTTTATTGAACTAATGTGTCATTAAATGTCCGCCGCGCGAGTGGCCATTCTTGTCCTGGTCTGCTGGTGTGTCGGTTCACCTTTGACCTTGATGGTCCTGTTGAGAAGCTGTTGATTTTGCTGGACGAGACTATCGTCGCGAATGATTTAGGTTTGCATTTTGTAAATACTGATGCATTTCATTAATAGTACCGTAGAAATTGTTGGATCCAGTCTTGTTCTCATTTTGGGGATCCGTATTTTGGGCTACGCGTAACTCAACCATCAGACGTGAATCGTTACAGGTTGAATGTCTATTTCCGCTGCATTTCAGAGACTAGAATCCACGACAGTAGTCAACGTATGGAACTAACAGCACTCACACTGTCTACCCGATACTGATTATACACTTCGAGTGACTCCACGGCCGCCGTTATCGGTCAGGCTGGAGTGGGTATAGTCCTCAGTACGACAGCTGCAACCGCATTGGTAGATTGAATTCCTGTTACCAATAGACGCTGTGCCATCCGCTTGGCAGTTTCTGTTGATACCAGCTCTAGATGCAAGAATCCCATAAATCTTTCCATCTTATCTGCTCATGCTCCTACTGACTGCGGCGACGCCGGTGTCTGGGACGCATTTTGTTGGAATCTGGCCGCTCTCCCTCGATCGACACATGGTTCCGACATAGTCATTCTGGCCGGAGATCTGAACGCCCAGGTCGATCGCGTTGGTGAGCCCGGGTATCGTTTAGGTGGCAGGTTTGGGATAGCATCACATCGATGGGATAATGGCAAGCGACTACTGCAGGTGTGCGCTGGGCATAAGCTATTTCGAGCCAGCACTAGTTTTAGACATCGTGCGCGTCATTGCTATACTTCTCACCCTCCTGGTCTCAGACAGACCACGTAGGTGTTAGTTATGGGTGGCATGGTTCGATTCAGGATGGTCGTTCTTATTGGAGAACAAACTTGGATCCATATCATACACTATAAGTTGCCGTTTCGTTCTTAATTTTTGCTGAGCAACGATCTCACCGACAAGAGCGACTGCCTGTTGAGAAGGTGGCTTTGCCGTCTATAAAGAATAAGTACCGAAACAGCTGAGAAATCAGGTCTAGCAGTTCTCACTCCAAAGATCCTAATAGCAACTGGACCCAGACCTCACAGGCCATTTATGAAGCATGTACTGTAGCGTGCGACAAGGGGTTATATGGGTTGAACAAATAAAGGATCTCGGATAAATCTCTGGAGTTGTTAGAAGCCAGACGGACCATTCCTCCTGGCAGTTCATGTAACGAGTTTAGGAGAAATATCCGTAGGAAGCTGGAACGCAGCCTGAAGACTGATCGTGAGGCTTGGTTGGTAGAGAAAGCTCAGGAAATGGAGACCACTCTTGATTCGGGAAACATCGGTAGACTCTTCAAGCTTATCCACGCCACTCGTCCCAGGCGACCGTCCGTCAGTAAAGCTATCAGCGAGACAGATGGTACACTCGTATAGTATAAGTCCAGAAGGTTAGAGCGGTGGGCGGAACACTTCGAGGGTCAATTTAACTGGCTTCCTGCTTCTACTGTATTGCCGTCACAAACTTGTAACGTAGCACCTTGGTTGGTAAACTTGGAACCACCGGATGAGACTGAGGTCCGCAATTGCACCTAGGATCTCAAACGTAATAGGGCTGCCGTTCCAGATGATCTCGTGTCGGCACTTTTCAAAGAAGGTAGAAAGGCGCTAGTGGAGGCTTCCATTCGGTTGTTTCAATTGGTATGGACGACAGAGACTATCCACCCATGCTGAGGTCACTCGATAATCGTCCCCATATTTAAAAAAGGTGTCAGGGGCTCATGTGAAAACCACAGGGGAACTAGTTTGACCCCAGTCATTACTACGGTTCTGGCATTCATTACACCTCCTCGAACCACTGCAGTCCGGGAGGCAAACATTAGGAAGAACAGCCCGAGTTTCACCCCGGGCGGGGATGAATAGATCACATTTTTACTCTTCGCCAGATTCTGGAGCAACGTCATTGGTGTGTGTAGTCGACCAACAATTGCCTTATTTCTCAACTGTAGAGGGGCGTTCGACCTGGCGGGTCGATCTACACTTTTAGAGTCGATTAAACGTAGGGGTGTACCCATCAAGTATGTGAACATACTGACAGCGCTTTACTCCCATACGTCCCCTCACGTTAGGGTGGGCTTACGGTGAATTGCTGACAGTTGTAGCGCCCTGAACAACGCACCTCAACGCTGTCCAGTTTCACCATTTTTTTTTAGTTTTTTCATGAACGGAATAATGGGAGATTGTCTGCGGTACTCACAAGATGCCGGCGTGGACATCCTAACTAGTGGAAGGCTGACTGATATCGATTATGCTGACGACAAAGTGTTGCTGTTTGACAGTTTTCGAGCAGCACAAACAATGCCAGACGCTTTTTCGCGTTCTGTTAAATAATTTGGAATGCGCGTTGTAGCCTCGAAATGTGAAGTGCTTCTGCACAATTGCTGTAATTACGTAGATTTTCTCAGATGATGTGGTCATGGAGGTTGTTGACCGGCTTGTGTACATAGGAAGCTGCATCAGTGGCAGTGGTGCGGTTGTAGAGAATTAAGTAAGGCTAGAGTGGTATTCGCTAATCTGGGGCATCTCTGTCAACAGAGAGGCATCTTTCTGGAGCTTAAGGTTCATGTACACAAGATAATAGTGAGGGCCGCATTACTTTACGGTGATGAAACTTGGCCATTGAGAGTAGAAGAAGTGAACCGTCCTAGATGGTGAGGTCATGTACTAAAGATGTCAGCTGGTCGTCTGTCACAACGAGCACTGTTTGGCGATTCTATGGCCGACTGGTGCAAGGTTCGAGGTAAACAGATGATGACCTGGTATAGAGAAATGAAGGCGCTCACGACGGAGTTGCAAGCTGTAGATCGGGTTCACCTTTCAGACCGGTGCCTCAGCGACTCCCAGAGTCGGTGGCTGAAGGCGTTAGGTGAGATGGCAACTAACCGACCTCAGTGTCGTGAATTTTGTCGCTGTTTGTCCGAGTTGATTGTGAAGTGAATGCATTTAGTGACTTGGGGCAGTGAAAGATGTAAAGAAGCAAGCGGTCTTGCTGATGACGTCTTAATTCCACTTACAGCTCGGTTGTTTGTTTGCAAGGTGAAGGCACCTTGATGCTGAATGTTTGAATAGAGACGTAGCTATTTTTGGTTGTTGGATCCATTCCCTCTCCCCTTCTATCCTTTCCTCTCTTCCTGTAAAAGATTTGCTTTTCTTCTTCATGGTTGTGTGACAGTTAAGCAACGGTGAGAACCACTGATGTGCTGCTGTCTCTGATGATGACGGTGATGATAGCTGTTCGTTATAGAGAAACAGACGCGGGTCGACAGTTGCATCAATAACCGCAAACACCCTAGCCATGTCAAACTAATGGCACATCGATGATTAATGTCGTACACTGTATCACACAGGCCGTTTGTAAACCTGGGTGAAGGTGTAATCTGGTGTAACACCTACCATGACGTGTTCGCTGACCCTTGTCTGCAGACGGCACTTCGTTCTCCCGATGAAAAGTAGTCCGCTTTCACAATCATAACGTAGTGCAATGTGTAGACACGTTTACACAGTACGGTTCTCCGATAGCCATCAAATGAGTGTGTAAAGTTGTCCCACTAATTGTTTTTAGCAGGATTGTGCGTGTCCCAAACCTCCAGTTAACCAGTCATTGCCTTTAACCCTCAGATCTCACGTTGATATGTTTGGCAAAAACATTACGTTGTCTAAGATAAAGTGTCACAGAAACGGCTGCTCGATATTTCACACTGCATTCGTATAATAGTTCTCCTTAGTGCGTCTAAATTGGCGAAAGACTGTCCGCAAAATTGCATGTGTAAGTGCACATAGTGTCCATTCTTTCTAAGCCTTCTCGAAAGTTTAATAATTGACTAATTATCACTTCTTTGGATGGAAAATACGTTCTAAAGGACAGGGAAAACTGGTGATTAGGCTGAGTGTATTGGAGTTAGACAGTGGACACCACGGGGAGCTGATCCAATCAAACTGTTTATGACTTGGTGTAAAGGTACGAAGAAACGGATGCGCTAGGGGACTACGTGTGTGAAATCAAACACATTAGCTCCCAAACGCGACATACCGATTGAGTCAGTAGACGTAGAACACAGGTCTGACAACCAATCATAAAAGCAAAAATACGTTGAGGTGACCACTGAGAGCAAACAAGGTTGAGTGAACTTACAATGTTTTAGGCAGCTTCAAATCAACCATAGGCACCGCAGGGTAGTGCTTTATCCGAAAACTGACCACGCGAGGTGTTGTGTCTGAACCGAAGATAGAAAAATGAGATTGGGGGTAGAAACACAAACCGAAACACCCGTTAACGGCTGTGCTTGATGAAAAGAGCAGATATCTCCAAGAAACAATGCGTGGTATCAGTTATCGGAGTAAACCTATATTACATGCACATAATTTTCATATCTATCCTTTATTTACTGTTTCATTATTCTCCCACAGATACACACTACATCACCAACCACTGTTGTTTATATGTAATCCAATAAACAGTGTGATGAAATATAGAAAATGTATTTAAAAAATTGTTTTAAAGTGAGGACGATTATGGCGAATATAAATATAGCAGTCATCATCCCATGCACCGGGACAACACGTCTGAAAAGGCGGTAAACAAACTATCACCATCAAAAACTATAGTGGGAGTAGGTTGAAGAACATTCGGAAGTCAAACGCAAAACATTTAGCCAGAAAGGTGGTAATCCGATTGTATAGCATGAAGCGGAGTAAAACCTTCGTCCAAAAAATAATTAGGTCACCATCAGAAGTGAATGCAGTACTATTATCATTGTTATTAGTAAACGCAGTAGCACTGTGGTTATATTATTATTACGGCCAAAAGTTTGTTGCTGCGCGAGGTGATAGGCTAATAAATGAGTAAAACTGTACAGAAAAGCCTAAACAAAAACAATGGGGAATAGGGAAAAAGTTTACGGCCGTGTAGGCATAGGCTTGTCGATGACTACAACACATTAGAATGTTAGATAGCGTTTCCAAAAAGCGGAGCGGATAACCACGAACCGCGCTAACAAAACTGACGGCATCCGCCAAACCCCATAAACATGAAAGTCGGGATGTTAATAGCCAGTGACCACGTAATCGCCACACCGCCTTGCGGTTCATTCCAAATATCAACAATCACACTGTACAGGATATGGTATGAAAGAGACTCAGCCAGCATATGTAGTATACCACCCGAGCAGCGAAAATGGGCATTTTCATTAAACTGAACATGAGGCACAGAACTTGCAACCTTCGCAAGTGTGAAATGATAAACTATTGAATTGATCACACTATCGGTCCATTAGACATAATCTAAGTGAGGGAGACAACGGTGGTCCAATGGTGAGAGTTTATATACACACGTTTCACATGAATGGACCAGGTCTTTCAGCAATATAAAGTCAAATAAAAAATATGCGTACTACAAATCATCCCTTTAATTGACAACCGGACATACTTTCAATGCCATAAGTGACCAGGATCAGCAACAGCTTTCGATATCCGTGTAAATATGTCGTCAGCAATATTACGAGTTGCTGAGATGACACTAATCAGAAGTACGAAACAACTGACAGTCTCAAGCGACCTGCTGCAAGGGCAACAATGGGTGCAAACTGCAAACTATGAAGATTTATCACAATGCACCCAAAAGTCGTTCAATAAAGCACAGTCGTACCTGTTCAACTAGCACATTGATCAAGTGATCGCTCGCTCCAGTTTGTGAACCAGAATTACAGCCCACAACACAGCAAAGCTTCCAGTTAAATGTTACGTGCACGTTTTCACGATTCTGTCCGTCTGTTGCCACATAAATCGTGGACTTTCGCAAGACATTTTCTGCCCGCCGGACTAACTTCCCTCGGTTGTAGCTCGTTTGATCCCTTGTGCTGTCCGTGATTCATTTGCTGTAGGCTTCAATCATGTCTAAAGATCACGTAGAGGTGTTGTAGTGAATCTAAAGATAATTGGGTTTCCGACTTGTTCGTCCATCAGAATATCGGCTTGGCACGGTATGCATGTGTTCTACGGAAAAACCAAATAAAACGATGTAGTCCGCATACCAAATAACGGCCAATTTAGTTTACTGCCGGAGGGCTGGTCCACTTCGAGATTATCGGAACTTCGGAGTTCTCCTTCCAGACTGTTATTTGGCACACAGTTGACAAAGTAAAGAGAGATGGGGCACCTCTGTTGAACGCCACTCGAAATAGAGAAAGCTCATAAATCTGCACTCACCACCTGTGCGGGTATGTGACGACTTCAACAAGTTGGCAACCGCCATTGAGAATGTAGTGAAGACAGTCTCAAGAGGCATGTCGGCTTCAGGCTTAAAATATCAAGATTGCTGGCTGAGAAAAGAAGTGTCGACACCACCGAATCTGTCGCAAAATGAAAATATGATCACTACACTCGCAATAAAGTCGGAAAGCTGTTCATCCTACACTTATCTGGTTCTCCTTGTGTTTCAGAAATCACCGCATTATGAGACCAATGAACGTCTTAGATGCGATAGGCACAAAGCTAACATCTATGTGGTAGTCATACGACATTCTGTCACCTCTTCTGAGCATGAGAATGACTGTTGATAAACGCCACCCAGGATTTACTTTTCTTCTCTCTCGCGGAAAACGGAAAGGTGCGGTCAGTTCAGACAACAATCCCCCAACACCAACTTTGAAAAGAGCCGAAAAGTAAGTCCGTGCCTTGAGCCCAATTGTATCTCAATAACTGAAAGGACAAGCCACGTCAGCTTCCGACCAAAGATCGTCAGAAATGTCACAACAAGGTACACCATTCACACAATACATAGCTAAACTTTGAGCTAGTTCGGGCTAGTTGAACTATTCCTCAAAATGTTTAATCCATGCGTCACATCTCTGTGATAACCAGTAAACTTGTCAATCATTTTTATACGTGGTCTCACTAACACCTTTGCTGATGGCCAGGGAAAACAGTACTCGGCTATTCCCTGATAAAATGCCTTTTTCACCTCTCTACCTCTCTGCTGCTCAATTCCCAGCAGAAAACTATGATTATGATCGGATGACTTCAGAGAAAATGATGAAACACAGTGGGCAGGAACAATTACATGATGTGAGTACAGGCGGCTACTAAAAAATTAACAATGACCTTTAATGGAATGGCGCCGCCGACAGCTGACGGCAATAGAGTCCGTTTGTGTTCATGACTGAGTTGCACGTGACGCATTGAAATCGTTTGTGCTGAAATGCGCAACTCAATAGGCAGTTGAAACAAGCTTTCCCCGAAGTGAACTTGAAAAGATAAGCTAGTAGTGGTATAGTGTACGATCTTCGTTCGAACGGATTTTGCTGCGTCTTATGAAATACATGCCGCAGAAATAAAAATTAAAAAACGCCGTCACTTGCGGAGGATAGGATATCCTGTTCAAGTATGAAAAAATCCTCGAGCACTGTCAAGGTAGTGCTAATTTAATATGCAGTTCCTTTTGCGCACAACGGTGGTTTCAGTCGTTTAATAGCAATTGCCTTGGCAAACCGAAGTGAGCATTTATTCTGGTGAGTGAAGGTGACTGAGAATGTCGACGGACTGCCAATGTCCTTGTTTGTCTCGAGCATGCGACGCGCGATGGATGAAGTCGGTGTCTTGTGTGGATGACCTCTGGTCTCATCCGCACAATTTCTAACGTGTTGGCTGACGCGGTTGTACACCCACTTGGGCAAATGTTTTGCTATCCTGACTGGTAGCTGCGTCTCTGTCACTCCGATGTAGATGGAACTACACCCACACGAATATTGGTACACGCAATGCGAGACGACGGTGAGAGGTAGACGGTATTTGATGGCGGGCGATAGCGTTCTAGCAGTGTCAAAATTGAGAACTGCCTTAGCCGCGTAGAAAACTCGTCTGACAGCGAAAACTAACCGATTTTTCAATAGCAAACAGAGGCCGTCGCTCTTGAAAGGAAGTCGAATGAATGCAGCTTTTAATTCGGCCAAATCGACGGGTTAGCTGTCGATCTGTATTTTGCGCAATCGTCTTAAAAACCAGCATGAGTAGCCTTTTGCTTTTACTGCCTTCAAGATGATAATCTTCGTCAATTGTATCAGCTGTGCAAATTTTCTTAGCTCCACCGAGTAGAGTCCTTGATAAACCCATATGTGTTGAAGTGGGACATAACTAGCATTGCGCAATTACGGTCTTTTCCAAGCATATTCATGGTGGACAGAGTGTCTTACGATGCCGTCAGCTTTGCGTTGGATCAGTGCATCCTAAAAACGTACCATGATCCTTTTCTAACCTTACCGTAAACCGTAGATCTCCGTGAATTAGATTCAGTTTTTTCCTTAACGTATCGACCTGTCGTTTGCCGTCGGTGGTCACGATAATTGTCCCTGATATGTTGATCCACCTTACTTTCAACGTAGTCAACGAGAATGTCCACGAGGATTGGACCTAGAGGAATTTCCATGGCCAATCCATCGATCTATGTGAAATATTTGCGCTGAAATTGGAACTGTGCACAGGTATAATAGGTGTCCTAATACAGCCAGTGTGAGAGAAAGCGATATTCTGTTAGAACCTATGCAATCACACGAAAACCACACAGTTCCATTTACGGGCACATTGGTGATTCAGTATCCAGTGAGGTCATCCGTTTTCCGTTAACGTGAACTTTCGACAATATGTCAATCAGTTCGAAGCTGTCCTTTAGAGTACACTTGACTAGTGACCGTTTCATTGGTTTTAACATTCCAACAAGCCACATTGCGAGTTTGTGCTGTGGTGAGCTGCATATCGATTTTATGCATAATTCGCAACTTCCATTTTTACAGTATATACCTGATAATATGCATTGAAATCAGTCCGAACAAAGATCGTGCAGCATGACACTACTGGCTTGTCTTTTCATGCTCAATGTGTAGGGTTCGTGGGATATGCATGATTGAAATAACCAATCAAGACCGTAAGCGCATCGAGCCCGGGTGCAGAAAAACTACTCAATCGCCTACCTTTACGATTAAGACAACCAACTGATGTACTCATTTTGCCAGCAAACACGATAACGTCCGAGTTATTTCAGAAGAGGAAAGAGTGCAACTAAGAAGCCGTTCTAGACAGCATCTGAACCAATGTCTGTGGGGGTATATGCAGATTCGGTAAATAGCCAACGTTTTTCCGATCGGTATATGCAGAATTTGACCTGAATTCTAAACCTGATAGCACGTAAACGACCAGTTACTGAGATTCGACCGAGCAAAATTCGTTCTGCTGTGAAAGTCAGTACAAATCCTGCTCGAGCTCGATCGCGAGAATTGATTCTGTCGTCAGCAAATGTGCTAGGATCGTGAATGGGCATTTCGGAGACAGCACATGTTCAGCTCCGTGATCCCGAGTGAACACCAGAGCAGCCTGCTGACCTATTTGCCGGAATCAGAACAGCATAAAAGTAAACTGTGACGATTCTCTATGAGGCCCATAAATTGCCCAATTTGAACTAACAAGCTTGTTAAGGACGAGGTTAGGATTTTTTGTCTAACTAAATAGGTCAAATGGATTGGCGCAAAAAGGCAAGGCACAAAATAAGAAATACACTAAGTCGCCTTAAAAACGAACCATGTATTTTAGTTGGTGCCGTCAATCTAGCTCGAGTGCAAAATAATCATTCTACAATAACACTTAACAGCTGGTAGTCACGACGCCTAACGTTGACCGTAACACAAATTTCAATAAAATAGGTTGATTAACGAAAGTGCAGCATGAAGCAATTCATTAAAAATCATGTACCGATTAGCCATCAAGCATTGGCGCTCTGATAAATGGTCCACAATCAACAGCACCATAGACAGTAGCAATTTTACTCAGACGATTGCTGAGATTATTAGAGGTGAGCATACAGAAGTGGAGTGAACAAGCTGTCAACTTCCAAAAAAATGTATAGTGTCACACATTTCAGATGGTGGATTTTCTTGTATGATTTATATAGTTCTGACGATTTCATTTATCAGACTCTGTAAGATCTGGCAGAGTAGAAAACGAACATTTTTAACTACCATCCGATGACCTAGAACTGAGTGATTCGTTGAAACAACTCGTTATGTCATGGATACTGTCAATGAATTGGCGGACTCCAGCTATCAATCAGAAGTGAAAATAAAGAGAGAATGTTGACAACACTTTCGAAAGGTTAAAAAATTTGTACACTTAAAAAAAACAGTAATTTATAAAAGAATCACAGCTGTCTTACCCGTTAATTGTTGTAGGAAAAATCTTGCTGGAAAGTGTAGGTCCATGATATTCGAAATCTTTGATATAAAATTACTGGCAATGATGGCAATGAAAGCGTGAGGGAAAAATTCGTGACATACCCACTGTACGGTTGATAATTTGGAGAAAACGTGGTTGGATATCCTGTTACATAAACTTAGATGTTGGTTGTACAGAAAAAACGGACGAGCGTCGATCAATACTATCACCCTATACGTCCGGTGCTGTAAAGGCACACAATCATATCGCAACTACCGGACACGACTAGAGTATTACGCAAACAGATATAACTTTGGCCATATTACAGATTACGTAAGATGGAAAGCCGATAGCATAAGAAAAACGAAAAGCACGTGCCCACTAAACACAAACGGCACGTGCTCCATCAAGACGAAAGATCGATGATGAGGAAGAAAGGGGAAGGAGCATGCAAACCCACGCTCATTCTGTTCCCATAGCATCCACCAACCAACGGGGTTTATGCAATCAGGATGTACTTACGAAAGCCAGATTAAAATCATAATGTTAAATGTCACTTTTCTTTCTAAAAAGCGTTCAACGAGCTTCTGTTGTGCAACTGAGAGTAGAAAAGTATGTAATTGATGGCTACTGCGAACAACACATTCAGATGAAATCAAGAGCAGAAGGAACAACCGGACAAAAATACTCATTCTGTAAGGCTAACAGTTGCAAATCAGTTAACGGTTTATTTGTACAAATGAAATTTTTCGTTGGATTGCGTGGTATAAGAATTGTATCAGGAATTTGAAAAAAACTGAATGCTTGCACACAACCACTAACTTTAGGTCGTTGAGAAATAACTAATTGTGCGAGAACAAAAACTCACTTTTTAGTTGTACGAATAGACCCCGAGTTAGATCGACCCATTGCTAGTGAAAGAGAATAAAGATGGCAATATCAAATTCGACTGATAACATATCGAGCGCCACTCAATCAGAGGTATGTGGCATTGCCACAGGACAATTTAACAAGCACGTCTCAAGAGAGTCAGATAATATGTGAAGCACTAGAAGTTATTCAGCGATGAGCACGATTACCGCGTTGCAGGTTACAATCAGACGTACGGTAAACGCCACCCTCTATCTTTTGCCATCATGATAATATTCAGCCGATGTAACACAATCCCAAAGACTGAGTTGACCTCAGGACAAAATGCCAAAAAGTCTTCTCACAAGAATGCCGCATGAATACTAAGCGAGGACGGTAAAACGCCAGTTACAAAGCCCGCCTGACCGAAAAACGTAAAAAATTCACTGTTCTAATGTGGCAGTAAGTAGCGATTTACAATAAATGGGGTTTTCACCACACAACACGTGATTTGTAGGTCAAAGTGGGAAAGCATATAGGAGGTGCTGAACAGAGAGCCATGTGACCGGGAAAAGGGCCCAACAACATCCAAGTTTGACGTCCAGATGGTATTTAGGGCACATGATCCTACAGGTGACATAGCAACGAACGCAATGTGCAGGCTGTAAACTCATACTAACACATTTTACCACGTGAACTATTGACCAACTAGTTAGGCTTCCGAGACCGCTATAGGAGCAAGAGGCTTCAACCTAGGAGAATATTGTTATCTGTCACTGTTTCGGGAAACGGAAGCTGAATTCAACGCAAGATTTCCAAAAATTGCAAGACTGCTTTAAAAGAATTGCAAACCTACTGACACATGGTTTTGAACCACATCTATACATAAGAGATAGCTGATCATGAAAATGTATACATGTTACGCATTTGGATATAGATAAACTTTTTCATGAGACCACACCTGTCATTAAACGAAAGTTTTGTTGAAGAAAACGCAGGCTGGGCAGTATTTGCGTTTTTAGGATTCAAATAGTACCAAGGCAAATAACTGAAACAAACTTAACTGGGAAGTGTTCAGCATTGAATATAGCTTCCAGTTTGACTTATTCGTCCATGATCTGATCGAACAGACATGCGACAACCTTCTTCGTTTACACAATTCGACAAATTGTACTTGACTACGCAATGAGAGTGAGCATACGAAGCTAACCAGCCTCTAATGCCTTGGCCGAAAGTTCAAGCGTATCAGCACAAACGAGCGGCATCTGTCTCCTCTTTAATTTCTGTACTTTGTGTCTCACTTTTTCTCCCCAGGATTGCGTCCAGCATTAGATGTATTTGGGAGCATCCATCTGATGATGGGGATCATACTGACATCACCACCAACGTTACGTACCGACAATCAACTTCCTTCTCATCAGCTTTATGAAATTGGGCACTTCAAAGCAACCAGGCCCTGGAGGATTTAAAAAACGCCAGGACCGCCGGCAAAATGTAGGCATAAACAACAGCTCGCGAGCAACGGATAGAGAGTGCAGTCAACCGAAGACGGGTGGCATTACGTGGAATAGTAAGTGATTGAGAGTAGGGTATATCAGTAACCAATACAAAGGTGAGGAGGACCCAACGAAGAATGAATGAAAAGGAAGAACGTAAAACCAGGAGGAACAATGAACAATCGACGCAATGTATTATTAGGTGCTGACAGGTTTAGTATCATCAGGTCTTGAACACATGAAAAGCGATTTCATACATTATGTTGCAAGCGCTTCAGAGGATACTAGTACTGATGAGTAGTCGGGGATTTGGTTTATTTTCAAGTTGACCATCACTCACATTTGATC
>QNGE01004456.1:22318-55537 GCA_008508345.1 Paragonimus westermani
TGTAACTAACTGCTATATGATCCAACTGCGTCCACGGCTGAGAAGCACACGGAGGTCTCCAAGTAACACAGTGCTTCTTCCTGTGTTGGAATGCAGTGCTCGAAATATATAGACCGTGGGATGCGCACAGCTGTAGTAGTCTTTCACCATTGTCAGTGCGTTGTGCTCGGACACCAAACATACCTCCTAGCCGCTTCTCATCCGAATAAAGACGACCAAGCTGAGCATTAAAATCGCCCGCATACGGTGCAACGGGCCATAATTTCTCCTAAAACGAACAAGTTGACCAACCACAACTCAGAATTCCAATGTACATGGCCAGGACACATGAGGAACGGTGCACGCACTGCGGTAGTTAACTAGGATAGCCGTTCATCACTAGCTAGATAGACACGGTGGGTATATACAAACAAGACAGGATAAGAATCCGACGAACAATGAGGAAGTTTTTATTATATGAGCTGAACATCACTCATCGTAGCTTTCACACTTACAGACCTTCCAGTCAGTCCCTTTCAAAAAGGAGAACAAGACTCCAGTTTCATTCTCATTAAGGCTCAGCAGTAGTGCATATCCTTGCCACGGCTGAGAATAGAACTCCGGTCACGCTTTCATGGAGCAACCGAATCGACCATTACATCACTGACTTCAGATTAGGCAAAACCGAATTATCGTGTGCAACCGTTTAGCCATATTCGTTCGCGAGTAATGCATAGATTGTCCGACAGTCTCGATAAGGGATAACATAACTGTTTTGTCAACTCCAATCGGTGACCTTAAAATCAGGACTTCTCTCTAAGTTGGAATCGCAAAAATCATTAAACTTGTCAGGCGGTAATTTAGTTACTGTTAAGCAATGAGGAGTTTGCTTAACATCAGTTGGGTATCATACAAATATTTGCAGCCTTCGGATCCCCACAGATTTTTCAGCCAACCTCTTCCAAAAACAAGCACTATACTCGAATTTCGTTGTTTGCACACGATAAGTTGGTCGCGTCTAACACGAGGTCAGTGGCCAAGAAGTCAGTATGATTGCTTCGTGAAAGTGTGGCCGGAGTTTAAATCCTTGTCATTACGAAGATACGCACTAATAACGAGCCCTTACAACAGCGAGACTCGAGTATAATGATTCTTTCCAAAAAGGCTGCTTAAGGTCTATGGAGATGTGAATGTTGTAGCCAGAATGTGAGTGCCGCTTAAAGCGTAAAATAAGAATCGTCAACCGTCACCTCCGACTTGGAGGAACTGACGAAGACTATCCGATACCTCCGGAAGGAAAAGGCTACAGGTAAAGCGTTGTGGCTCGGGAAGTATTCTACCGAAACAGCTAAATTTAAGAACAAATGGACTAGAATACGAAGAAAACAAAAAGGAAGAGGAAACAGTCCCGCAGAAGCTAAAACATACATTGACTTTCTAAGGTATGCCGGTATGGTTCTGACCAAAATCCTGATCAGTCGGTTTACTACTGGGGTGCTGGAGCCGTATGTACCTGCGAAGCAGGATGGCTACCTGAAATGTCGCAACGCGAGGGACAGAGTTTTGTCAGCCTTATAAACCAAAAAGTATAACAAACATGAAAAATAATGGTGTGCATCTCTGGATGCTGTGAGTCGTAAGAAACTGAAGGCATCAATATAACGGTATGATTTGCCAGGTGAAACCATTATGCTCATTACTACTTTTAATATGATAAAGGAAAATCTTGTCGGCGATTGTGCAATTAGGAAGCTATGAAACGTGTTACGGATAGCGAAGATGAACCCACGCCCACTTAGACCCTAAAGCACACATTTACGTGGTTAATCGATAACCTGATAACAGTAAGCCATTGACATGCACATCAGGTACCACTTGCTGAGCGTACAGCACACTACTATCATTAACAACAACAGATCTGTAAGCTACACTATTGCTTAACTGTCATAAAATGATGAAGAGGAAAGCAGGCCGACTGAGAAGCAAATAAAGCAGAACAGACAGGAACCAGTCACTAAAAAGAACTAACGTAAAAACCCCAACATACACCAAGAGACCTACATTCCGTAATCAAACAATTGAATTATCAATGAAAATAAAACACCATCAGCGATACAGCCTCTTTGTGGCTTTCACTGCTCGGCACCGTTAATTCCACTGACTCCACAATCAGTTTGACCAAAAAAGCCGACAGTACTTGCGTAACAACCAAGTCACATCAAGATTCACTAATCATCATTCGAAAGTCCCAGTCGCGAAGGCCCCAGCTAACAGACGAACCTTACCCAAACTAGCCAGCCGCTTGGAGAATTACTTTGCTTCTGTATATTAAGTCATTCGTAAACTTCAAACCTTACACCAAAACGCCGTGGAATGCGACAAAACGTGCTTGGCTAGCGCCATTAATGCATGATCTAATTAAATTATATACTTATATACTTACCTAAAGAGTGGGTGAGTGAATAAGCTTGATACACGCTCCTCAAGCCCATTGTTACACACTCGGTGAAGTCACCTGATGCAACTGATCAAACGCAGATAGCAACCTGAGGACGGTTCATGTCTTCCACCTTAAACGGCCAGGTTACACAGCCTTAAACTAACACGGTTCTAACGGTGGTCTTGTACACATGAATACAAAATTTCATAAGTGTTTCGTCGCAGCCTGATGGTCCGGAGTAGGTGACACCGTTCCAGTCTTGAAAATATGAGCTTCTATATCGTTATGTACGACCCTGCCAACGATGATCCGAAAGATTACCCATACACGCTTTACCGCACAACACTAGATCTATGTAAACGCGATAGTTTTTCAGAATCTACGCAGTGCAGCTGGGAGTACAGTACCAAACAACGGTGTCTAAAACTGTCAGTTTTTCAAGAGTCATCAGAACAGCAATTTAGAAACAGAATAATAAAAAACAATCAGCCTTTTACGACGCGGAGGTAGTCCAGAATTTTGTAACGTCTGTATACAGCCCTCTGTTGATTTGGCCGTCGAAGACCACACGTCACACCAAAATCCGAAAATGTCAAACAATTCACAGTAGGTCCTGACCTGAGCCGAAGTACGGAAGTGAAGTGACTACAATGTTCATATATTTGTTAGGCGCACCCATGAGTTCAGGCGACTCTAAATGCGTGGATCAATTCACTTTTTCGATCGTACCTTCGTAGTCCAGCAGAACAACTGTTAACCGGTGGTATGGATAACGTCACTCTTGAATTCCATAACATGGAAAAAAAGACTAATACATCGTTGTCTAGGATGAAACCCTATCTGTTCTTCTCTGGGATACGCTTCACGGAATGTAGTAGGCTGGGGAAGTTACTTACGGCTGGAGTCAACTAACCATCTTACGGTTTTTTAAAGAGACCCCAACCACTTTTCTGAAAACGAGAACTAATCTCAAATGACCTCAGCACAGCACAACGTTTTCATTTCTCCACACTAGTTGAAAAACGGAACCACAGTTTTTAACAATGGATCATCATCTGACTTCATAATTGCCGGCATGGATTCATTTGGGTCAGCTGAGCCACTGCGTTCGGGAGCTTAAATGTAACAGCAGCCCTCGAATTTGAAAGGAGGTTCTAAACCTACCGACTAGGGAACTTCATTACACGCATTTTGTGGTTACAGGGAGGAAGCAGAACACTACCTAATGCAGCCCTTCAGATCATTTGTACAACAATCTAAACGTCCGAACTCACTATGGATGAACCTGGGAACAGTTAGAATGCTGGAAACCGTAAGTTGTGAACGGTTCCCAGGACAAGAGTTCCCGCGACCTCCCAAGTCATCAGATGTGAACATAAAGCATAAGATGGCTCTTCCGGAGAGGTGGCCTTAACGGTGAAAGTGTTCGAATGAGTTGCCTGTGAAACAGACAAGAGATATCTTAGAGTGGGAAAACGTTATTTTAAAAAATGACAAAAAAGGTTGGCCTAGAGAAAGAGAAATCGTATGAAAATAGGTGCATCGTTGACTGCGGTACACCGCCATCTCAGACAGCGTCCATAACTAGCGATACGAATGATCACGAAGACCCAAGCCAGGCATGCGACACCTACCCACTACGCGCAGTGGAACAGTGACCATCTTCACATTTCGTGACCACGTCATTGCTTGACCATCACGCGGTTTTATCCAACTGTTTGTGATTTCAGTATGTAATGCAACGGTGAACGTTCAGCTGGCCTACGGATTACGTGACCCAACCATCACAGGCTGTGCAACCTGATTAGTTGACCAATTAATCACGCATCACGAGCATTCCGATCAGTCGACTTGATATGGGCTAATTGGCCGAGACAACAAAGGTCAGTTGCAACAGGACTGTTGACATCCTCGTTGCGAGTAGGCCACGTTTCTAAACCATAGAGCAAAAGAGAACGCACGCAAGCATTACAAACTCTTCCCTTCAGCGACCGCCGAATGCCTTTCCGACGCCACAGATGACGCACGCTGGCAAAGGCCACTCATGCCTTTGCTGTCCTCCCTGATATCTCTTCCTCCTTATCATAAGCTGACGGGATAGTTCTACCCAAGTATGTGAAACATTGCACAGTCTTAGGCGGACTGCCTCCGACAAACAGGAGTGGCAGTGAGAATATCCCAGTCCTGAGGCACCATTTTACACTTTGGAGGTGTGTAGCGCATTCGATACAAACCTGCCCGATCACTCACTTCGTTCAGCGTGGTCTGCATGTCTTCGGGAGATGGGCTAAGTAAGACAAGGTCATCCGCACACTCCATGTCGGTCAGTCTAGCGCAAGCAACAAACTCAACACGAAGCTCACTGGATTCCTCATGTGTGTCTTCCAGAATGTCATCCTTGACAGAAGTGAAGAGAAGAGGGGAGATCGGACACCGTTGACAAACACCACTAAAAGTGATGAACATCCGAGACAGTTGCCCATAAATCCTCACCATGTTTTCAGATTGAGGTTACAGTGATCTCCACATATTCACGTGTTTCCCTGATACTTTGATGTGGAGAATGCAGTTCCAGAGGACGTTACGTGTAACCGAATTGAAGGCAACCTCCAGCTCTAAAAAAAATCCACGGTCGTCGGCTGTCTATGAGTGTCGACGTTGCAAAACGCACATCGAATTAAGAAAGTGATCAACGTATATTCGAACTGACCGAAATCCTGCCCACTTTTCATGCATCTGATACTCCCTGAGCGTAGCGAACTGACGCAATGAAAGTCAAGTTACTAACTTAGGGGAAACAGACATTAGGTCGATGTCTATTCCGTTATCAAATAGAATTCGAGCCTCCTTTCTTGGGAACGGGAATTACTGGTGCTGAGCACCAATCACGCGGTGTCCCCTCAGTTTCCTAAATCATCCACCTGAAAGATATCCATCAGTTCTGTTAGCAACCCATCTCAACCATCCTTGACAGAAGAGGAGAGGTAATTTGGTCCAAGAGCCCTGTTGCGCTTCAGTAGGTCAAGCTCCAGAATCACTTCTGGTTCCAGCAGCGAGCCGTTTGGAAAGTAATAACTGACCACTCCGGTCCCGTCGTCTACGTTGTCCGGTAGAGACCAGCTGAACTGTTCCACAAAATGTTCAGCCCACTCGCCAAGTCAGCACGATTGCCTGGTGACAAGTGAACCAACTTTCTGGCCTTTGGTCTCACTCATACCGACTCGTCGGCCAGTACACCCAGTGATCAGGGAAAACAGCATTCTGCTATTTCCAGGTCAAAAGGGATTCTTCCGTCAAATTCGACTGTCTGACCAGCTAGTGTTTACGGTCTTCGTGTAAGCATTTGATAACCATGCGTTTAGGTTCGCGACGGTCATAATATTCGGAGCCAACTGGAATCAAAAGAAAATTGCTCACACGGTTCACCAACGTGACAGAAGTTCATTTCCGCTGTAACTGAACAGCTCCTTCGGAATATACAGTCCACGGCTGAGAAGCACACAAAAGTCTTCATGTAACACAGTGCCTCTTTCTGTGTCGAAATGCGGTGCTCGAAATATAATGTCTGTGAGAGGTGCACAGCTGCACCGGTCTTTCGTCATTAACAGTGAGTTCTGTCCGGACACCAGAGAAACTTCCTAGCCGAGCTGAGCAGTAAAAAGGCTGGCTAGTACGATGATGTCCGGGTGTTTAGTATGCCTCAGAAAGTCAGCGAGGGTGCCATAGAACGCATCTTCGGTAGCATCCGAACTATTCATTGGAGCGTAGGCCGATATAATGTATGTGCAACGTTTTGCTGATCTGCGTTGACAGACTTTAACCGATGTATTGAGTCTATCACCGCATAAGTGACTGTCCACTGGAATCAAATCGAACAAACACTGCTCTGCTCTGAAACGCAGTGAGATTCCCACTCTAGCGTGGTCACAACATTCAGCTTTGGAGTCACAAGAAACCCTGAGAGAAGTGCATTGAACATGGTTATCTGGAAGTGATCTCAAGTGAGTAGCGTATTAGGGTCATAGATTCGAGTCTCTGATATACAGGACACATCAAGCTCCAGATGTGTCGGAGGACTTGCTTAAAATAATACGGCCCTCACCGTTGTCTCATATACGCGACCTTTGGGCTTCAAAGAAATACTCCTCTGTCGCCAGATATGCCCCAGATTAGCGAATACCGTCCTAACCTTAGAGATACACTACGTTTCAGTTTCCTACGGACATCTCTTCTAGCCTTGTTATATGAGAAATGCTCCGTCTGGCTTCTAACAACTCCATGGATTTCTCCGAGATCCAATGTTTGTTCATTCCGTGTACCCCCCTCCTGCCGCATGCTAATGTACCTGAGTCACGAATGGCCTGTGTGATCTGAGTCCAGGAGCGATCAGGATCTTCGGAGTGAGAATTACTGAGGTAGATTTCTAGGCTGTTTTGGTACTTATGCTTTACCGACGGTATAGTCAGTTTCTTAAACGCCAATCGTTGCTGTCGGTGGGGTCGTTGCCCAGCAAAAGCGAGTACAAAACGACAACGTACCAGCGCATGATCTGAATCCAAGTACGTGCTCTAATAAGAACGACAGTCCTGAATGAAATCCCGCCACCTATAACTAACACCTACGTGGTCTATCTGAGACCAGGCCTGATTTGGAGAAAGAGGGTGCAAAGTATAGCAGTGACGCGCACGATGTCTAAAACTAGTGCTGGCTCGAAATAGCTTATGCCCAGCGCACACCTGCAGTAGTCGCTTGCCATTATCCCATCGATGTGATGCTATCCCAAACCTGCCACCTAAACGATACCCGGGCTCACCAACGCGATCGACCTGGGCGTTCAGATCTCCGGCCAGAATGACTATGTCGGAACCATGTGTCGGTCGAGAGAGAGAGCGGCCAGATTCCAGCAAAATGCGTCCCAGACACCGACATCGTCGCAGTCAGTAGGAGCATAAGCAGATAAGATGGAAAGATTTATGGGAGTCTTGCGTCTAGAGCTGGTCTTAACAGAAACTGCCAAGCGGATGGTACAGCGTCTATTGGTAACAGGAATTCAATCTACCAATGCGGTTGCAGCCGTCGTACTGAGGACTATACCCACTCCAGCCTGACCGATAACGGCGGCCGTGGAGTCACTCGAAGTGTATAATCAGTATCGGGTAGACAGTGTGAGTGCTGTTAGTTCCATACGTTGACTGCTGTCGTGGATTCTAGTCTCTGAAATGCAGCGGAAATAGACATTCAACGAGTCTAACGTTCGCGCGAGACCGGCCTGTTGACCTATGTGTTTCCGTGCGCGAATGTTGAAAGCAACTGTCAATTCGAAATCTAGGTGTAATCAAGGGACGAGGGAGGTCTGCGACCGAAATGTGAGAGATGGGACCCACCGGCACAGTGTTACTATGATCAGATATTTCTGTTGTGTGACCTGCAGAGTAATTACCAAAGATGAGAGTTGAGAGGAGCTCGAAAGTTCACTTTGGTAGGACAGTGGGGGATGGGTCGGCGGTGGTATGTTTTCGCCTATCCACGCTGCTGTATGCAGCAGATAGGGCGACCCGGTTTACACTGCGAGACGGCGGATGCAACATGGAATCATTGCTGTTGTGAATATTCATGGTTGTATGTGGGGTGAGATACCGTCAGGACGCCCCGACCTAGAACGAGGAACGATTGGGGTTCTCAACCAGCCTTTAGCTCAAAAGCCTGTACTGGAAGGCAGCGTGTGAGTGCCAGTTTACCAGAGGAGACTGTGGTTTGTCAGACCTCTACCTATTGGCGTGCCTGGTATGAGTGACTCTGTCGGTGTGGTCGTCCCACCGTGCAGTTTAGCACAACAGGTTGTCGAGGTGGGCAAACTGTCATCGCGTCAACATCTAGTTTCGTTGTGACGGAAGGTTTAATCATTGTAGGTCGGGTTCGGCTTCTGGAGTGGGGTTACAGAATTTCGAAAAGACTGTGGCGTGAGACTTTAGATAAGACGACTGACATTCAAAGTATTAATAGCCGCACGGTGGGCGTCTGGTCAATGATTAATAGCTCGGTTGTTTGTTTGGAAGAAGTAGTCATCCAGAGGTTGAGTGGTTTGAGTGTCGACAGGACTTAGTTTAATATTGAGGTCTATCCATTCTCCTTATTTTTTTCTTGTATATAGCTTATTCTTTCCTTTCATGGTTGTATGGTAGTTAACAGTGGTGCAAACCACCTACACACAATTGAATTTGACGATGATGACCTCTTCAGTTTGTAATAATGCTGATGAGATATTAGGGAGGATATCAGACATACCGTTACCAGCCTTCTTTATCTGTGGCGTTGAAATGACATTCGGTTGTCGTCGAAAGGAATGGTTTGGAAATGTGGCCTGTTCGCAACGAAGATGTCAATAGCCATTTTGTAGTTGACAATCGCTGTATCTGCTAATAAGTCTACATCAGGTGGAGTGATCACGTCAGCAACACGGTCGCTCACTACTGTGTGCTTCAGAACGTTCGGAATACGTGACCAATTGGTCAACTAATCAGGTTGCACAGTCTGCGGTAGGTGGGTCGCGAACTCCACAAAGCTAGTTTGGAGTCTACCGCACTAGGCATTAGTTACCATGGCCACCTAAAGTTAGACAAAACCGTGAGGTGGTCAACGAATGACGTGGTCACAAAGCTTGAGGACCCTGGCTACAACCTTCGGCAAATTTAGTAGACGACGCCAACCCCGTTGAAAAACTCGTTATTAGCCCAATCGCTGATTATAGGCGCTATCAGAGAAGACAATCTTCTGTAATTTGTGGGGTACCTGTGTTCACATTTCTGTTCAGTGTCGATTTATGTCTCTTCATCTCTTTTGATATTTTTCCTTCTGGGATATTATTCAGGTCATATCAAGTCAGGGGATTTGCGGCGGTTGTAAGGGAGTGTCCAGTTTATTGCACTTGTGAGCTCCATGGATCTCACTGTGGTGCAACAATTGAAGAAGACTAAGCTTCACTTCATTGAATGAGAAAATCATTTTAGGAGACTGTGTGACTATGGCAAGGAGAGTCGATGACTAATAAGGCAACTTATCAGATTCGTATGCAGGGTCATTGTCGCTACTGGTGCTACCTTGCCTCTTCCAGACTTTGGTTGTCTGGTCACCTGCCTGGGTCCATGAACAAGAAAGAAAAGTAGGGAAAACTTTGCAGACGAATAGTAGGTATGGTAGGGAAGATACGGAAACTGGGAGAGAGAAATCTGAAAGAGGAAGAGTCAAGCATACAGTTTAGCTGTCAAGTTCTCAAACTAGCTAAGGAAACATCAATGACCAACACTTATCAACACTGTTTCAAATCGTTCTTTGTCGTGGCTAGTAACATTTACGTTGGCAACGATTTGAACCCGAACGTTTCCGTTAGTTGCGAGTTTCCAATCGTGCCCCGAAGTGCAAGGTTGCCAATGCGGGTAAACAGCCGCTCACTAGTATCGGTCAAACCACTAAGTAATTTACAGGCTCCATTTAAGACCCCACGTTTGCGTCTCCTCTCTATGGAGGATAAACTCAAACATGCAAGTCCGGCTTGATGGGTCATACCTTTACGTTTAACAAACGACTTCGTAAATCGGCGCTTTACTCTTTTTAGCACTTTTACATCCCTAACAAGGTATGCAATACAGGCTTGCAGGAAGTATTCCGAATGCGGCCGTAGATACGTCTTAAACAAAGGCACTAGGACCTCCGGTCCCCGAGAAGACAGTCTTCTTAAGCAGAAACATAACCTTATTGGCCTTTAGGGCTGAAGTTACGGTTGGGGCGAAAGGTCTGAAGTCAACTTCCACTTGCATCCCCAGATCTCTCGCTTCCGATGTTCACTTGACCAACACCGTGGTTCTCAGTTCTCCTGTGTGTTTAGGAAGACCCGCAACTTTCGCCGGGAACAATTGTTTGCATTTCACGTTCAGTGGTAGTTCCAACATCACTGTCTACTGGTGGATTCTATCCAGATTCCCTTACATTCTCACTCCAACCGGACAGTCAACTAATTTAATGTCGTCTGCAAACATACAACGCCTACACAATAAGCAAGGCGCTAAGCAGCTTAATCAGATCAAGAACCATAAACGTCCTAGAACAGACCTTTGTGGATCCCACTTCTTACAGTCATTGAACTTGACTGGGCAACTCCATTCGAATACAAAACTTTCCATCTCGGAAGTAAGCCCTTATCCAACTGAAGATCCTCAGGGATAGGTTGAATGCCCAAAACCTCTTTCGGGGAAGCCTGCTGTTAGCCGAACCAGATGCCTTTTTGAAGTCCAAATGATAGACTTCTACCTTCTCCATCCTAAAAACCGTTGGTGGTCTCATCAAAAATGATATTTGTTAGACAAGGTCGTTTCTTTACAAACATATGCTGTTGGGCTGTCAAGAGTACGTGTTTGGTGATGTGGTCGACAATCTTGTCCCTAAGTATCCGCTCCCTTGGTTTCAATAAGACACGTGTGAGACTGACAGATTGGTAACTCGTAGGCCCTTTCTTACTGCAACCCCTACAGATCGGAGTAACTGCAACTATCTTCCAATCCTGCGATAACTCAGCCCTTTCCAAAGACGCGTTAAACAAACCCGTCAGTTAATGGTTTCAATAATGCTAAATGTATACCATCTGGCCTCGCCGTTTTGTTGATATCCAACTTGGTCTGCCCTTATCTCACTTCATTCACGGTAATAATCACATCTACCATTACAGGTCTGCATTAATACGTAGTTGTGGAGTGCTCCCACCATCAGTGGCGCGCACCTTTTCAAAGAACCATGGAAGATTCAAGGCCTTCGCCTGTTCATGAAAGCACTCATATGCCCTCCACTTTTACCACAGCCAACCGAAACCCGTATCGACCTTTTGGACTGATCGTAGTTAGTTAGGGTTTATCCCGGCCGGTTTGCTTTGTTCATAGTTCAAACTATACTCCGTCTGAATGCAAGTGGTTGGTCGCTGGACCTTTCTATACCCCAGGTAGCGATGGTGTCTACCAGTAGGTAAGAACTCTTCCCAGGAGGCTCGCTTTTTGGTCTGGGCCTTACTCGTCTTCTTCACAATGAAGGTGTCCCCCGTCGTTGTAGTCTAGACAAAGGTGCGCACTCGTCAATCAGCTTCAGGCCTCTTTTGGCTAAGTTCCGCGAGCGATCCATATCAACCACCTGTGTTTCAGACTTCCAATACACGAGGCCCGTTCTATTTTCCAAATTACAGTCTTAATCGGTAATACAACCTACGACACTTACTCAGAAGCTGAGCCCCACAACCTGCAAGCAAAAATGCGTGATCAGTTCTGCCCAGAGAGGCACCCACCTTCAAAGTAAGCACCACCAAGTCACTTAGTGACAACCAATTCCAAAAGGCCTGGTCTCTCCAGTCCTCCACCTGGTGTGCTGGTGTATGTACTGAATTAAAGTACGAATTCTTACAGGCAAATTCTGCTTTTCAGCCGATCTCCGGAGCACTGAAATAGCCAAGAAAGAGTGTTTCAGCGTTTTGAGTTGCGAATTTGGTAAGAAACTCTATCAATCTGACATCTTCCTCTGTTGTCAATGAACTATGGTATATACTTGCCACTGGCATGGCCATACACAATGCCCCTACAGAGTAGACCAATGAACGAATGTTAGACGTAAGTAACTCTCCACTCAACTTTCGTTCAAACTGATCTGCCACTAATAATAAGCTACCCTCTCCCAGTCTTCTAACGTGCTGATCAGCGTGATAAACACAGATCTGGAGTATAGAAGTCCGGTGCGCCCACTTCTGAACTGAGCCACGCTCCAGATAATACGAATTCATAACCGTCAGTTTTTGCTCAAAACTCTTCCCATTTATTCACTACACTATACGCCTTGGTATAAACTACCCGAAAACTGCTCCCTCCTCGTTGCATTGTCCACGAAACCCCCCAGGAATGTTATGCGCAAAGAGGTGTTGGTTCCATTCTCTGATACCATATTTCGTCACTGCACTACAGGAACGTCATCTTACCAAACTGTTGGGTGCCCTATCTACGTCTAGTGTTCTGCGCGCCTTGAGCTAGTTCAACGACAGATTACCTATGCACAAATAGCGAAATCGTCTTGCTGGGAAGTTAATGTATTACCGGCCTGAAAGCTATCCGTTGTGCTTCTCTCTACGCCGAAGAGCCATCCAATGCCACCCTAAGTTTTCCCTTAAAAATTGTCTTCCGTTTTAACCACCTTCTTAAAACCTCTCAACTTGTTCCAGCAAGCATTTTCTTTCTGCACGAACCCATAATGAGTTGGCGATTATACTTTCACTCCCTTGACTGTATCACCATCACTCCCTAATGTTACACTGACGGCAGAAACGCCTTCCTTAATTGTTGTGGGAATATTCTTGTGGACAACAGTAACTTGCCTTTCGCCCAGGTTAAATATGAGCGAATGTCTCCGCTTATCCTCAAGGCCGCTGTGGTTCATAGTGAGAGTCAAGAAGGCAATAGACACATTTCTGCGTACAACGTGGAAGCCTTCTTTCAAATTGTAAGATATCCGCACCAAATTTAGTACGAATGAAGTCAAACAGTTTGGGCGTCGTGTTTAGCATGTTATTGAAAAACAGACTGAGAATAACACAACGGCATGAGCAAGTTGGTTGACGTGATTTCGACTACAACACTCTTGAGGAAGGCCACCTGAGGTGGTTGAAACATTGTTACTCTCAACCTTCTTTCCAAGTTTGCTGCAATTGTGGTGGTACCACCCAGCGTGTGTATCGCAGCAAATTCCTTCCCGCACCTGTTGCGAACAACTACCACATACGGAAGTTCGGCTGCTTCAGCATCCGCATCAATAACCTTCTTCACCTTCTCGATATTACCCGAAACGTTACTCCCCTGTGTCTTTATACCCTAACAGTAGTATGGAACACCCAGTTCAGATCAACTACCACAGTCCTACACAAGATATTGGGGAAACACCTGAGATGATACGGCTCAAGTGAATAGTCATCGTTACCATACACTACAAGAACTGTTGACCTTCGTATTTTAATGTCTTTCGACTCGTTCAGAATGAATTCCCCTTGATGTGTTGGTGGTAACATTCGGAATTCTATCTCACGCAGTCTGAATCTTTCTTTGTGCTCTAAAAACCTGCCACATAGTGACTTCAAACCGCGTTACTGCTCCGGTAAGCGGTGACTCAGAACACGGTGCACTGTGGGCATGTCCATTATCACTGTGAATGAGTGAATGAATTTAAGAGAGATCCTACGGTGAAAAATTCAGATTTCTGTTGAATTCAACCCAGCGACAGGAACATGTTCAAACTTGGAAAATGCTCTATCAGCTGAGCTATGCAATCATGTAAAGAGCTCAGAAATTCTACACCTAGACTCACGTGTCTACTCAAATGAGTTCAAAAACGAAAGTACTGAGCTCCCATCGTGGCGACATAGCACTTACCAAGTTGTACCCACTAACTCCGTTTTAGTTACAAAAAAAGCCTTCAGATTGGTCCACACACTTAATTTACATCCTTCACTTTCTGGCATGTCGTTGAAGAACTTACGGTTCTACATACAGAGATATGAGTTTTCCAAAAGGTGCTACTTCTGACTTTCGTCATGACCCCACCTATAACACAAGATTGCTCACAAACAGTTGGCCGATATCTGATTGAATTTTCACACTACGAATACTCCAAACTTAATGAGTATCAATCTTTTTAATTCCCAGACGTCACTTGTAATTCGCAGTAGAAAGGATTAACAATTCAGGTGCCAAAACACAACCCAAATTGGTGGCAATAAGAACGTCGCCTTTAATAAAAGTTAACCCGTGATAGCTGGCAGGCCAGAGTTACATGTCCCCGCAAACATGAGATGGTTACGTGACACAAGTAAAAGTAAAACGTGGTGAATTCTGAAGCTTACCGGAACTTCAATAGTTTCGGAAGAATCATCCTCCAGAAACCTCACGACAACAATGAAAAAGTCCTCGGATCGAGTGTGCTTTTGCAGTTTATGTCTAGTGCTCATTTAGGGATAAATAATAATACTGTCTTAAATGATTAGCGAAAGGGAAGGGAAAAACTAGGTGCAGACCACGGAGAACGCATAATCGTACAACCAAGTGACCTAGACATAAGGCAGTTGATTCGTTTTTGAGGCTGAAGAAAGGAGCAATTTTATGACGACATATAGTCCAGGTTATGTGCAGAGATCACGCAAAAAGACTCTGAAACTTTTGCGCTACTTTTGAAACGCGAAATTTGCTGTGTGACTCTGCAACGCTAATATTTTGTCCATTACAGCAACCCGGTTCTATTGTGGCGATAGCTGCTCTAGTTTCGACACCGTATGAGAAGGCAGTCAAACAGAAACCCGCTAAAAACTTCTGGCACTGGGAACTCTCCACCTGCGACATCTTAGAAGTGTAGCTGCATCGCGAGCAGGCGCGACATGACGATGCTAGTGGTGGGTGGCCACAGTTCGTCTTCAGGCAGATGGAAATTTAGCGTTCTCAGCACATTCCCGGAGATGACCTGTACAGTGACCAAGGGATAGTCTTGGTCTGTCTGCTGTGAGACGTGTGAAAACCTTTTCAAAATCTTAAATTTTGCTCCTAAAACCTTTGTAAAGGTCTCTGCCTGCTATTCGCTTACTGCACGCGAACGCGCTCTACTGTCACCAGGCGCACAATCCCGGCTCGTTGACGTGTTAGGTGGTCAGATTCTGAGCCCCTCCAGGTTTTTTCGCATATCCGTTTTGTTCTACGCTGGTTCAGGTTCTCTAAAATCACCATGCAATGTACTTCGTTTCCCTCTCGTTCGCTGTTATTTTTACCTTGCATCTGGTTTTTGTTTTGAATATCTTCGAAACATTGTCATAGTGCAGGTCCGTGCTAGAATACCTCGTGGAGCGGCACTGGTACACCGGACAACAAAGTCAGAAAGCTTTTTCCATCTTGCTGTTACTTTTGTTATCCTTATAAGCATTTCGAGCTGCGCACTCTAGTTATCTATCATGGGGCGTGCAATTTGTTCGACTGCAGATTTTTGCAGTAGCAGTGCTTTGCAACGCAATTACGACCTGTGAATTTGACCCTGAAATTGTCTGTAAACTCTCATTTAGAGCTCCGGGACTTGTTTACTCGGACCCTCAGATGTTGCTATGTGATTCGTCGCCCAAATATTCTAAAAGATTACGTCACCCAGAACACGAACGGAACAAACACTTTAGTCACTATTATCATTCTGCACATGCCAACGCCAACGGACCATAATCTTTCTACACCCAGCCGAAGCCCTTCACTCCCTGCACTAGCCAATGAAGTGGCCCCAGCAGAACACTCTAGGCGAAAGATTGGTAAACACGGTGCGGCTGCATTTCAGAACGTTGGTGCGTCCCAGCCATCAATCAGCAGGAACCATACAAGTTCTAAACCAAAAACCGAATATCACATTCCTCACAACTTTTCTCGGTCTCAAAACGTAAGGCACAAACACACCCACGCGTGGTCAGCGTCCCGAGTTGAATATTTATGATGACATCATCTGCAGCGCTGAAGTAGTCGAAAACACTTTTTTGGCAGAAGGGAACGGTTGATATCTGTGATATCCGTGAATCACCTAAGCTAGGCGATGAAGACAACCCCGCAGTATGTAGTCTTCGCAAATTCCACCAACATTGAAAGCCGCGGCCGATCTGTCTTGCACTTCGCCAGGCAGTAGACACCGAATGGTGTTCAATTAACGATATCTTCCTAGCCCGGATTCCACGATTTCTACCTGACAGCGAAACCTGTCTTCCCTTAGGCGAACAGGAAGACCAGTTGAACTGCATGTTGTAACTACAGAAGCTTCGAGTTCGACCAAGCGTTTCGTATGGCTTCACACAGGAACAAAATCAAACACTTTTAGTTTACCAAGGCCAAACTTAACCTCAACATAGCCAAATGCACAACATGATTTGTTGAACGCCTTCCACACCCAACAAACTTGAGTTCTATCTCATCCTGAAGTTTACTGTGAATCACTCTGTTCGAAGGTTGTGAGTTATCTATCTTACCCCACAGGTGGTAGCCGTCGAAAAACAACTTCCAACCTGAATCCCAACTCCGTGCAGGTAGGTCAAAGTTTGAACGTGAAACTTCTGTTGCTGGTGTGTCATCTAGTATGGCACGCGTGGACAAAGCGACTAGGATACCACTGGTAACCAGTAATCCACCGCCTCCTGCACAGTCGAACAACCGAAACAGCCGATCTCGAAGAGGTTGGTCTATCCTACGCAGTACCTGCCGCTCATCTAAAGGTAGACAATACCTCAGATTAGAAAACGTAAATACACGTACCTATCTGGTTGTGAACGTTCACTAATGTTTTTTCTTTAGAGAACAAATTGAAGGATTTGCGACAGTTGTCCACTAAAGGCAGCCCAAGATTATGAATGTAGTGAAGATGTGGTTCACGCTCGACATATTCGACCAGAAATTAGACCCTCACGGTCAGTCTATCGTACGTAACGATTAGTTAGACAGCAAAGGAGAAGGCTTGGAATATCAAGTGCTGAAGCATACGCAACCCTATGTGGGGTTAGGACTCTGCGTTCACTTGGTGTGTCCTTGTGGGTAAATAGTGGGACATTTTAATCACCACACGTCAACGTCGGCGTCATTTGTCATGCCACGTCCGTAACCCGTGAACGGCATGGAAGAATGCACGCCGCCATAAAAATGGCCACTGCAAACCTCGGAAAACCTGCCGCCGTTCTAAGTGAATTCAACCTGCAGAATGCAGGTCTCTTCAGCGGGCTAACGTCAGGTTCTGCAGCCACAGAGCTGTAAAATCTCTTACAGGAAGTAGGACTCACTCAGCGCATCAGTCAACTCACGAGATTTAGAGAAGGTCACAGGAAATTCCAACTATTCGTGCGGTAAACTACTTGACTCACTTGATGAAGATAGTCGAATTCGGTGCGACTTAAGATGCAGGCAGCCACGACACAATCTGTTTCCGCCCCCTACGTGACGTCACGAACACCTGCCCCTCACTATCGGCTCGACGCATTCTCAGACGACCCAACTTCTGAAAAGTGAGGGATCACGTATCTCAAGTCACATCTGTACAGTGTGATACCAAGTTTATTCCCAATATACACTATAGGATTTGCTTACAGGTCNGTCACATCTGTACAGTGTGATACCAAGTTTATTCCCAATATACACTATAGGATTTGCTTACAGGTCATACTGATTCAAACTGTCAGCCGAACGTCTAATGGAAGAAGGGCGAGAATTCTGAAATGCATTTTGTTTTAAAGGGCTTGACGCCCCGCAAGTGACATACAGATCCTCTCGTACTTAATACGTAATAGACGTTTCCACTGACCGCAGGGTTCACCAAGTATTAATTGCAAGGTCCATAGATGACCACCTTAAAAGATCCTTCTGGCACACGGCTTTCATATCAAAAGCTGCTACATCGTCTTCCACGGGATCTTCAAAACTCTTTGCTGTAATCCCGGGGGAAATCAGATGTATTGAGTGCTCGGTATGCACCTAATTTCAGTAACTCAAAAGAGACATAACGATGCACCCCGGTTTCTAATCCTAATCGTTTTCCGGGAATCGCCCTTAATCTCTGCCCGGCTAATGTATGCACCAAGTTGATCCCGCTGTGCGTTGATATTTCGTGAAGGCTTGATGGCAGAATCCTAACCATGATGAAAGAACTCGTGGCCAAGTTAGCGGAGCGGCTTGGCTGTTCGTTCTAAAACTCATTTTGCTGTTTGTTCTCAAGATACTAGGAACTACGGAGTGATCTGTCCAACCTACACGTCCGGATATGAAACGAAAGCTGACAAGTTTCCACCGGCCCCCAGTGTATGTAGGTCAGAGGCTGTGCACACTTGTCACCACAATAATAGAACCCACTGCATCGGTGACGCCACCTTAGCCGCTGTTCACCAGGTACACGATCTAGGTGTCGTTGGTGTATCGGGCTCCTCGCCTTATACTAACAATATGTTGGTGATTAAATCCAATAGTGGCTTAGCAGCGTTCGAAAGGGTTTCTGGACGTTTCCCAGCCGACACCTTTTCACTCGTTTATAGCAGATTGAAAATTAACATTCAGGCATGTGCAGGCCACTGGAAGACGGGCGTAACCGCCGTATGGGCTATCCGGCGAAAGACCACTGAGATAGTTGGGGGTACACATTCCTCGTCGTATAAGGACGACCCGCCAAAGCTGAAACTATTTCCCCTGGCCTAGAGACGTTCAAGGGACTGTCTTATACTACCGTACGAAATCATATGCTTTCTGGAGCACTGGCTTCAATAAACCCTCCTCAAGTCACTATCCTACGTGTCGTTCAGGCTTACCTCCTCCGCAATACAAGGGAAAAAATATGCATGTGAACCCATACCCACACCCAGAGAGAAAAAGGATGTATCTATTACCAACCCCTAATCTTCGACCTCTTCCCAACAATAGCAATATCTCACGTGACACACCTCCTAAAGCAAGACTTAACCAGAACCCCACTATTCCCACCAGTGTTGCCTATCCCATTCTTAACGCCCCTTTTAATGCAAACAGCCCCCACAGTATTAATGCTCACCTAAATTCTTTCCGTGATCCCTTTGCGGATAACATGCAGGTAGATATGACCAATCTATCTCAATCTTACCCTTTTTTATTGCGTCACACCCCGTTCAAACCTCCCCTGCCCAGTCCACCTCGCATACCCCCATTGCCCCAATTCACCTTACTGACACTTTTCCAAAATTTTCTGTCATGGACTCAGACGCAGGGGATATTCCATTAGTTATCGATGCGCTTACCGTAACCGCCTCAGACCAAGGGACGTTACCAAAGTCTCTGAATCACAAAGACCCTTCTGCTTCGGACATTTTCAAAGGTCTTACAATGAAGTCGAGTAAGGAAAATGCAATAAGTTTATTGCTTTTGAATGCACGCTCACTGGTCAATAAGATGCAGATTTTTAGATCCTTCGTCTTTTTATATAATCCTTGCATTATTCTGGTCACTGAAGCTTGGTGTACCCTTGAGACTTCAAACACACAACTAAATGTTATAGGTTATCATATGTTCCGAAAAAATCGGGATGCAGGACGTGGCGGTGGATGTTTAATTTACTTGAGGGAGCAGTATTCTGCAACTATACTCGATGAGCCGTGTCTTGATAGAATTGATGACTCATTGTGGCTATCAGTGGCAACTGAATCCCGTGAACTACTCTTAGGATGTGTCTACAGACCACCTAACGCCTCTCAGGACGCCATGACCAATCTTATCAATGGACTGAATTATGTATCAACATTGCCCACGCAATACAAAATAATTGGTGGAGATTTCAATATGCCCAATATTTCTTGGACCTCCTTCACAGCCCCCGCAAATCAAGCAGAGTTTCTTGCATGTATCCAAGTAAATGGTTGGCGCCAACATGTCTTAGAACCTACCAGACTAGACCACACTTTAGATCTCATTTTTACAACAGGTATCTCCTCTGCTAAAGTATCCGTCCTAGAACGGTTCCCAGGAAGTGATCACAACGTGGTCAACCTCATGTTTGACCTAAAAGCTGTAATAGCATCGAACATAGTAAGTTATCGCCAGATAAAATTAATCGACTGGAATACGTTCGCCACTCTGTTGAGGTCATTGGTGTGGGACACATTCTTTCTGACCTCTGACCCTAGTATAGCAACCGAAGTATTTACAGAACACTTCAGATTTTGTATGAACATTTTAGCCCCGGAAAAATCGAAACGCCGTAGAGTGTGTGGTAAAAACTGGACCCTCACTCCAAAAGAGGAACGTAAGCTCCAAAATCTGAAATCACGATATCGAAAAACACAAGACTTCTCCCTTATTATTCAAATGCACAAAATGTTTGACACGATAGAAACTAGGACCAAAATGCTCCATCAGAATGAAGAAAAACGTGCATTGAACAGCAAAGAGAAAAGCTTTGAGTTGATGCAGTTATTGAAACGCAGAAACTGTACAAGAGACCCTATTATCTCAGTAGTTACATTACAGAACAAAACTACCGTAGATGATCCCGTAACAATCTGCGAAGCCTTCAATTCGTATTTTGCTGCTTCCTTCAACATTGAGGAAAATGTATTGCCCTCACCTCTCCCTGTAAAAACAAACACGTTCCTAAGCCACGTTACTGTTGATGCAGTAAAAATCCGCTCTCAGTTAGCTACTATCAAACCCTCTTACCTACCTGGTCCAGAGGGTATACACCCTGTTGCTCTCAAACACGGAGGGGATGACATCCCTTTCCTTTTGCTTAATATTTATACACTTTCTCTATCGTTAGGTTCCTTCCCACTCCAATGGAAAAATTCTATAATTCAGCCCCGTTACAAAGGTGGCTCACGACAGAACATCAACAATTATCGTCCCATTAACCATACTTCAATTTGTTCCAGAGTATTGGAAAGGATAATAAAATGTCGCATGGTTGAATTCTTATTATCACAAAAGCTTATAAACCTATCCCAGCATGGGTTCCTCAGCAAACGTTCGTGCATGACGTGTCAGCTGGAATTCTTTGATCATGTTACAATATCTGCTGATTCAGGGAATGCAGTTGTTATCATACTCCTGGATATGCAAAAAGCTTTTGATCGTGTGCCTCATAAGCGCCTTCTGATCAAAATGGCATCTTTCGGTATACGTGACCCATTACTCAGCTGGTTTGCTTCATACCTTGTGGACCGCACACAAACAGTGAAAATAGGAGATAACAGCTCAACGCCCAGACCAGTCACCAGCGGAGTGATTCAAGGAAGCGTCCTGGGACCGTTGCTCTTTCTTATGTATATAGATGATATATGTGAAGTTATCAAACATGGCAAACTATTCCTATTCGCTGATGACATCAAACTTGTCTATACTTTTCCTACTGGCGATCTCAATTCTTCTTTAGGAAATATACGGGAAGACATCATGTCATTAGAGTCTTGGTGTCAAACCTGGCTGATGAAATTCTCAGCCAATAAATCCACCATTGTCACACACGGTTGTCATATACCAGAGGACTTTATAAAGCTGGATGGTCATGCTATTCCAACTGCCAACTCAGTCCGCGACCTAGGTATACGTTACTCAAACTCATTCAATTTTGCTGAACACATTTCTTTCCTAGTAGCTAAAACTAAGCGAACGATTGGATACATCAGGCACTCATTCTTTTTTCCTGCAGCTCGACTGCACCTTTATAAGCTGTGCGTACGACCCCAGCTTGAGTACTGCACGTTCATATATAGTCACTTGCGCAAGTCTGATAGGCTAGCTCTGGAAAGTCTCCAACGTGCATTTACGAAAGGTTTAGTGGGTTATCCGCCTTCGTTGAACTACAGAGAACGATGCCAGACGCTTAAACTGGATCCTCTTTGGCTACGGCGTCTCAAGCTAAACCTTGCGCTCATGTATAATCTAGTTTATAGCAATAAATTTAAGGTAAAACTCGCGATTCGCCTTCAACATAGCTCAAAATACAACATCAGGAACAAAGAGTTCACTTTGGCAACTCTTAAATCCCGTAGAAAACTCCGTTCAAATTTTTTCCTAGTGAAATATACTTACATTTGGAACAAACTCCCACATGCAATTAGAACCAGTAAGAATATACATCAATTCAAACGAAGCCTAGAAACTTTCCTAACATTAAAGAACGTCATGTTGATCTTCAAACTCTGCCTGCCTGAAGACGATATCTTTCAAAACGGACCTAATAACATCTAACCATCTGATCTAATCTAATAATAACGGAGGGTGAATCTATACCACAGGATGTAACGCCACACACACTTCGAACCGATCAAAGCTATCAATTTAGCCATTTGAGAAATTCCTCATTTCGAAACTTATCATTTCTCCAGCAGGATAGATCTTGTACACAGCTTTGTCGAAAAATTGCAGCTGCATAGCAAAACTACATATGGCATCTTAAACATCCCCGTTAGTAGTAACCAAACCATCCCGGTACTCTTACTCCATACTCAACGATTATCAGCTCTGTATAGCTATTAACCACTACGCAATAGCTGTGCAAGTTAAAACGGTTTAGAGAATATATATAACTTAACCTGTTCGCCTCATATGATTACATATAAATACGTGCCTCTTCCTATTCTACAGACAACCTGATAATCTTTCCGTGTTGCTAAACATCTTCCCATTCTACACAACGGCCGGACATACTAAATCGATATCGGAATTCGGCTGTAGTCATATACTAGGATAATCTGTGAATTGGTCACTTTTCGCGTTATACGACAACAATTATTTGTTAGAGATATATATTTTACTAATTAGCACAAAATTGTAAATGCTATATAAAGGATTTAGCCAGAAAATGTCAGACTCCATCATTCGTCATACTTCACATGACCATTTTACGTTCTTCTGCTTATCACGTAATTTTGCCTTTCATTCTTGATTCTACGGTAAATTCCAATGCGAGACAACATTCCACAACGTTCGGAGAATCAAAATCCTGTACTGGTTGGGCAATTCGTGAAATTCCGTCGATTTGAGGAAATAACGGAGTCCAGTCCAGAAGATCGTCCAGTTCTCCGGAAAAATTGGTACCCACCTATCTTCCCTCATCTTCCCAAAAATTTCTACGTATTTTTCCGAAGCCATCCATATCAACTAATGGCGAAATTCTTCGACTATTCATTTTCTCCATCCTGAAAAATCCTTTTTCTGGCATGACCTTGAACATAAGACCTACGTTAGCCTTGTGAAGCAACAATTGATGTAACAACTTAACATTTTTTATCGAATATTGAAAATCTTGAGAACTTTTGTTTCGGAAGCAAGTGAGCCATCTGCCTCTTCATAAACTAAAGTGTTCCTTCATTATTTTGTCCGTTTTATTACTCTATTTCCATAATTGGTGTCTTGTACAATTAACAATTATGTGTACGTTATGTAGTTCACGTTGAAATGTGTGTACTGATCACGCTTATCCGAGCGTGTTTCTCACAAATGGGTTGAGAAATATACCATTATTATTATTATTATTATTATTATTATTATTATTATTATTATTATTATTATTATTATTATTATTATTATTGAATCTCTCCAACAAAAGCCTTTTCACAGCCGCCGATACCGTGGGTCTTAGGGGCGCAAAGTACAAGGTTTCTACAGCAAGTACCTGCCTCTCATGTAGATGGTATCGTTTCGTCACACGGCTCTGTCGGACATGGAGTGCATTACCAGCGGTGACTATTCTGGTACCATCAGCCGATGTTTTGAAGAAGCGGTCAGACGATTGAATTACCGCCAAGTTGCCCATTGGTTGCGTGGTCCATATACGCAAGTGCCTTCATTGTTACCATTCTTTTTTGTCTCCGCTCATCTCCCGCTTGATAACCCCCCGTACAATTCTCCTCCCACTAGTCCACTGTCGGATAATAAAGCGGTGTAACCTCCCTAGGGGTTCGACCTCTGTCAACTGCCTCAACACTCAAAACACCTCACATAATCTTATCATTTTAGCTGTTCACCTGATCTAATCATATGGGCAACAACATGGTCGTCAAGCTGAGAATGAATCTGCTGTAAAACCAAACACCTCGTGCCACAGGTTAATAGATGAGTTGCTCGGGGCTTGGGTAATGCACGGGCGTTATACTTCCCGTTCCTAAGGGAACCAGTGAAGTCAGTGAATTCCGTTAAGTCGTGCAACAAATCGTAATGACATTTTTGGATGTATCGATGAGAGTTATTCAGCGCTCCATTCCAGGGGCTACACGGGTTGTTTGTAAGACGGAAAGAGGACTGGTCGGGGCTAGTCTCTGGTTCACGAGGATCCTCACATAGACGTCAACGAGAACATGTGCAAAGCGTTTTTAATTAAGTTAATGCAAAGAGAAAATGACAACGTGAGACAACACAGTCGTCTACATCAGTTTCTCGTAGGCGCTTGCCTGAAGGACATGTAGATAGGCAGGCACTCAACAATGAGCAAACAAGTAGATGCACCACAACAAGCCAACCATACCGATGCGCGTGATTTTTTCTAAGATGACAATTATCGTTATTGGAAATTAATAATAATAATGGTATATTCCTCAACTCATCTGTAAAAAAACACTTCCAGAACAGCATGCTCAACGTACCCATTGTGAAGCCATATACATAAGTGAAAACAACTATTGTTGATTGTACAATAAGTCAATTATGTAAATACAGTGACAAAACAACCGTAAGATAAAAACTCCATGTGTCATAAGAAGAACATTAGGATACATGTCTCTGAGTCGACAGAATGCTGAGTAATTACATCAATTTTCACGCCGCAAGGTAATCACTGGCCTGATGTTCAAGGTCATGCCAAAAAGTGATTTGGGTATAGAAAAGTGAATTGTTAAAAGACTTCCCCGTTGTTCCATGTAGACAGTCCCTGAAAAATAATTCGAAAACTTTTGTCGTGATGGGGGGAGATAGGAAAGTACACCTTGGCGGAGGGGTGGACGAACCTTTACACTGGATTTTGTTCTCTGCTCGCAGTCGAGAGAACTTCGAAGATATGGCAAAATACTCAACCATCACGAGATTTTGGCTGCCCGGACGTGATGGAAATTTTTCGCGCGTGACATATATATGCTGGATGAGGAATGAATGGCAAAATTACGCGATAAACGGAGAACGAAAATTGACCATGGCAGCTATGACGAAGAGTGGAATATGTGTTCTGGCAAAACCTTTCATATAACATCTCCAGCATTAGGTTGGTTAAATAAATATATAGCACTCACAAATGGTTAACAGTAATAATAATAATAATAATAGTAATAATTGTATATTTCTCGACGCACTTGTGAGAAACATGCTCAGAAGAGCGTGATCAACGTACAGATTTCTATGCATGCACATTTGCGTAGAAGAAAATTGATTATCAGCTTCTTCTAATACATGATTTATGCCGGATTTAGATGTCGAGTTTCTCTACACGGCCGGTTTATAGAAAGAGAAGAATATTCGACAACTCCGAGAAGTTGCCAGGTGTTCTATCAGGAGGGAAGGTGGGTGAATTTTAACACGAGAGTTTTTATGTCGTTATATGAGACAAACAGGTAAATTGTTTTCGAACATTTTTAGCATGCTCTGATTTTGCATAGTGACATACAACCTCACGTACAAGCTGTCATTAAGTGTTGATTAAGAGCGTACTAGGCTGGTCGGTCTATTACTAACGGACACGTGTATATTGCCACCCATGTGTCGACTATGGACATGTTTTCTTGTTCACGAGCAAGTCTAAAAGTACAGCTGCGTACGAGATCCATCCCGAAAGCGATAACTTTGATCAGTTCGAGGGGTGTGTGGGGCAACACTGAGAGTTTGTTCTCAGATTTTACTAGGTCTTTTTTCGAAGACATCGTCCTCAGACAGGTAGGGTTTGAAAATAAACATTATGTTCGTTAGTGTCGGGAAGGTATCTGAGCTTCGTCAGGTTTTGCTGAATATTTTTGCTGACTCAAATTGTACATAGGAATTTGTTTGAATGTAGGAATATTTTGTTAGAAAAAATTTGAACGCAGTTTTCTCCGGGATTTGAGAGACGCCAAGTAGAATGCCTTGCTCCCAAGGACATACTTACAGCTATGTTTTGAGCGAGTCAGGAGTCTGACGGTGAATTTACCGTCATAAACCAAATTATACATGAGTGCAAAGTACAGCCTGATTCACCGTTGCCGAAGAGAGTCAAGTGCAAAGGTCTGGCTGCGTTCTGTGTAGCTCAGAGTAGATGGAACGCCTAATTGGCTTCTGGTGATTGCACGTCGGAGGCTTTCCAAATCTGGCCCATCAGACTTGCGCAAGTGGCTGTGTATGAACGTGCACTACTCAAACTGGGGTCGGATGTATAGTTTGTAAAAGTGCAATTGAATAGCTGGAAGGAAAACTGAATGTTTAATGTGACCTATCGTCCGTCTAATTTTAGCTACCAGGACAGATATATGTTTTGCAAAATTGAATGAGTTCAAGTAGCGTGTACATAAATCGCACACTGAGCTGGCAGTTAATGTGCTTTGACCGTCCAGCTTTATGGAGTACTCCCGTACTTGACAACCATGCACAATGATGTTGGATTTGGTGGCTGGAAATGTCAACAACCAAGTTTGCCACTAAGCCTATAAGAGCATGAAGTAGTACCGTATATTTTATAAGTCTGGATTGAGGTTGCCGTGAGAAGTGTAAACAGGTCTGATGTCATCGGCTAATAGGAATGGTTTACCATGATCGGTAAGACGACCATCGATCATACAAAGAGAATTTACATCAACTGTTTGCAGAATTTACGTAAGAAGCCCGCTGAAGAACCAGTTCCACTGGATCCCAGTAAGTATGTATTGAACTGTTCTTCAATACAATTGAAGTATTTGCAATTAGAAGCCTCAGCTCTGGGTCTATATTATAAGATACCATCATACAGGTCTAATCGTATTTACATTGAGGCCCAGTTTGAGAGCTTAATTGATCAATTATCAGACTTTCAGCCAACTACTGCTGACAACCTGAGGTGGCTTAAGACCAAACTGACTGATATAGCTAATGTGTTTATCATGACTACGATCAACGACCGGTGTGCTATTACAAAGCGACACCTGCAATCTATAAAAGAACTTGAATAAAAAAATGTAGTAATACTTAAGCCAGAAAAAGCCCCAGGGGCAGTTGTTTTAAACAGAGACACATATTTACAGAAGATGTTGTCAATACTAGAGGACCGAACAAAGTTTCAACAAATGGACACCGTAGACAACGTCACTGAAATAGAAGGTCGCATAGCACGGCACCTTCGACTCCTCTTACAAATGCGCTTAATCGATGAAAGGACATACAAAGCTCTTAAACTGTGTGGGCCGTCGCCACCTCAGCTCTACGGCCTTCCAAAAACACACAAGTCTGGAATGCCCCTTAGGCCTATTCTGGCGATGACAATTTTTCCGTATCATAAATTTGCAAGCTGGTTAGTCGCAATCCTAACTCCGTCGAAACAAAAGTTTCAAGCACATTCTATTAAAGATTCTTTTGAATTGATCAGTGACTTGAACAACATCAATCTTACTAATGAGCTGATGTGTTCCACAGACGTTTAGTCACTATTCACGAATGTCCCGCTACACGAGAAAATCAATCAAATTCGTGAGCTCGTCGGAATGAGCCACATTACTTTGTTTTTACCTGGGGAAGCCTTATTGTTGTGTACTAAAATCGTCAGCTTCTTTCTTATTGATCGACGCTACCGCCAAATAGACGGGGTAGCAATGGGAAGTCTACTAGGGCTCATCCTAGCAGACTTTTTCATGTTAAGGATTGAGCAGGAGTTATCTACAGGCATAGCGAGTCTGTCATATTACAAACGCTACGTCGATGATACACTAGTATTCAGTCAATCTAAGCAGGCAATAGATAGCCTAGTGCAACGCTTCAATAGTTGTCATTCCAACCTGAAATTAACTTGTGAATTTGACACCGACAAGTGTTTGCCGTTTCTAGACATACTCATTAGTCGCCGGGAGGATGGCTCTATCAAGAGAGCCGTCTACAGGAAGTCCACGTGGTCCGGTCAATACCTAAACTTTAGTAGTTTCACGCTGGCCCATCACAAACGCGCACTGGTGAATACGCTATTCACACGAGCAAGGTGAACCTGTACCCAGGATAGTCTTGCGAAGGAATTACAATTGATCACATCTACACCACAATCTAACGGATATCCAAAAAATTTTCATAGAAGGGTATAGTAAACCGAAACCACCTTCCGAACAGGTGGCCACAGTGAGAATAAAGAGGGTTGGTATGGAATTGCTCTTCAAAAGTGATTATTGCATGCATCAAACAACTCAAAGTCTAGTGAATTCGATTGAACGAACATTTAACGCAGCGGAACTCTGTGTATTAGCCCGGACCCAGAAACTGCCTGTCCCTTCAATCAAAAGAGATCAGCCTATCGGTGCCACTTCATATTGTGTCTACCAATTTACAAGTAACTGTAATGAAAGTCACATGGGCAGAACCGAGAGGCGCTTGATTTCCCGAGTGAAGGAACATTTGCCTAATTGTGTGCAAAACTCTGTTTTGCGGAAGAAAGACAATGTGGTTGAAACACGCAAGCAACCAGCGTCCGCAGTCGCAAGACACGTCCTGACCACTGATCACGTTATCGACCCAATTTGTGCATACAGAATCCTATTACGTCACTAGAATCCAAAATTCTTGCGGTTTGTTAAGGCGGTCGCAAACGATCAACCGAAACTGACCTTGCGTGTTCAGAAACAACTGCCCATAAACTTGACACTTCCCTAGACTTTGTGACCTTTCCTAAACCGCCAATTGGCTATCCATCCTGCTCCCCAACTGCTTGATATAAAAAACCTGTTTCGTGCTATCGTAAATTTGGAACTGACGAGTCAATACGAAACGCTTGCATCTGCCAGTTTTCGTGTTCTAACGGTCTTGTTCAAATTCACATATATCGTTTATATGTATATAGACATATATAATGAAGAGCGACGGTCTCAAAACACTTTCTTGTATCATCGCACTGATGACTGATCCGGGCGTTGAGCTGTTATCACCAATTTCCACTGTTTGTGTGCGGACTATAAGGTATGAAGCGAACCAACCAGGCAATGGATAACGTAAACCAAAAGATGCTATTTTGATCAAAAGACACCTATAGTGCACACGAGTAAGAACCTTTTCCATTTCAAACGGTGTAGTGATAATCGCGTCTCCTGCATCAGCAGATATTGTCACATGGTTAAGCAATTTTAGCCGGCACGTCATGCAAGAAAATTCTTGGAGGAACCCGTGCTGGGAGTGGTTTATAAAGTTTTGTGATCATAAGAAATCCACCACGCGACATCTTATTATTCTTTCCAACACTGTTGAACAAAATGGAGTATGGTTAATGGGACGATAGTTGCTGATGTCTTGTCGCGAGCCACTTTCATGGCAGGCTGTATAATAATAGAATTTTTTCGCCGGAGTAAGAATGAGCCTGATGTTAGAGAAAGTATTTAAATATTATGCAATAGCAGAAAAGTTTCTTTCCCTGAGTGCTTGAAAACAACAGGGCGGATGCCATCTGGGCCAGGTAGATAAAACGGTATGATAATACTCAACACAGTTGGACCATTTACGCCTTCCAGTCATCCTACATTTTTATCTTACCACCCGTTTGTAGCATCGTGACTACAGGGTGAATCCGTTTGAAGCTATCGATTTGTTCGACCGAGCCGTTCGAAACAACTTCTCCCATGACAACAGCCACTGACTGTTGCTTGGCCAGAGAAATCGGGTGCGCTTGTGTTATCGAAGGTGCGGAATCGAATTCTTTCTCAACAGTTGTCTTAAGCCGATATGCAAAGTTAGCCGCGGTTTGTGTTCGGTGGGGGGAGCTTTAACTCTGAAAACTCGTGTGGGTGCTTTTTAGTAAGAGTAGACTTACTGAGTAAATTTTTCCGTCAATAACAATGGTGCGTTATCAACAGGAGTGCCTTGGCCCAGTTGTGCCATTCGACGGGATGTAACCTACTCCAACGGTTCCAGAGCGTCCTGTTTCAACCGGAGCAACTCAACTTTTTCTGTGGATGCTTCTGTGCTGTACCTATATTCTCGGTCAAGTATAACGAGAGCGTTTTTTAACAGAATTTCTGACTGCAAGTCAAGTGCGTCGAAGTGACCCCGTTTTCCACTGCCCAGCAAATGGCGAACCGGCTTCAAATTCGGGCTCCCACTGAAAGTAGCATCAGTTGGGAGCAAACACAAGTATTCTGTAATTGTGTTCCGATTGGTTGCATGGCAGCATCACGCCAGTAGGATGCTGGAGGTTGCAGACTAGGATATATCGGACAGGTCGTTTAATGCGACGCCAGTTGTGTATCGCTATTCGGGTTCAATTAGCAGTAAGCCTTACGGACACTAACAACGGTAGAGAGAACACGCGAATCAGTGGAACCACGTACTATATTGTTAAATTCACAAGCGGTAGCGTCATTTTTCAGTTCGTGAACGACTGAGCCGTTGGTCGTTGGAGTTGAGGTCAGTCAGAGCGCACTCTGACCTTTGGGACGAGTGTGGGCACACAGGAGGTCTTGACGTGTATACAGCATTAACCGAGAGCTTGTGATCTCTCCAACAACATGGCACGGCTTATGAACGTAAATGTAATTGTAATGAAAGATTGATGTAATTTGTTTTCTTCGGTGCTGGAGGAAGCGGCAAAATACGAATTAAGGACCTCAGAGAATTTTGCACAATCATCTACGATAGTTTTGTCCTGTAACGTCACTAATGAGAGGGCACGGCCTATCCCATAGTTCCTTTGTCTCATTAACTGCACCAGCTGTGAACTGTTATCTATGCTGTTGAGCGCACGGTTTTCCGCCCTTACGTGGAGCATTTTGGCTCTGTATTCAATGGCATTGAACAATTCATGCATTTGCATGATAAACGAAAAGTAGCATGTTTTCCGGTACCGTGATTAAGACTTCTGAACTTACCTTACTCCTGTGGATTGAGAATTATTTTACTACCGCGTAAACCACGACGTTTAGACTTTTGCGAGGCTAAAATGTTCATGCAAAACCTTAAATTTTTATTAAATACTTCCATTGCGACACTAGAGTCAGAGAACAGAAAAGTATGTTCCATTTCAGAGCTCTCAGCAGTGCAATGAACACCTCCTAGTCAACCAACTTGGTTTGGCCGTGAAGTGTGATGGTCGACTCTTCTACAGGTTTTATGTACAACATGAGATTCGCTGCGTTGTGATCACTTCCTGGAATTTGTTCTCAGACGGACACAGTAGTAGAGGAGAGGAGATCTGAAGTGTGGTCTAGTCTATTGAGTGCTGAAACATTTTGACGCCATCCGTTTATTTGGACACATGCGAGGAACCGAGGTGGATTTGTAGGGGCTGTAGGAAAGGTCTAGAGGATATTGGGTATGCCGAAGTCTCCGCCAATTATACTGTATTCTGAAGGCTAGACTGATACATTGTTCAGTCCATTAATAAAGTTCACCGCGTGGCAATGAGTGGCTTTAGGTGGTCTATAAATGCATCCTGAGAGTAACTCACGGAATTCAGTTGTCAATAACAGCCACAAGGAGTCTACAATCATACCAAGACGTGAATCATCAAGTGTGGTTGCAGGATATTGCTCCCTTAGGTAAATTAAACATCGTCCACCTCGTCCTACACTGCTCTTTCTGCAGAACACATGACGACCTATAAAATTTAATAGCGTGTCTGAAGTTTCGAGGGCACACCAAGTTTCAGTGGCTAGAAAAATGTAGGGAGTATATTGGAGAATGGAAGATTTAAAAATGCGCATCTTAGTGACTAGAGAGCATGCATCAAGAAGCAATAAGCTTCATGCATTCTGCTTACTCGACATCATTTCTAGACCCTTAAAATTGTCTAAAAGAAAAAGGTCTTCGTAACTCGAAGACTGTGGTGACATCACTTGGCCTGATGCACTCATAATGAGCTCGGTAGGAGCTAATTGGGTGTCTTCTGCGTCCGAGTCCGTGACAGAAGTGTTGAAAGAGTACCGGTAAGGTAGGGTGGGGTAGTGGAACTATCGGAGATGGAGTTGATGTAAGAAGTTTCAACGGTAGCAATGAGCTCGCGGGTTGCGGTTAGGCCGACGTTCATAGTGTAGGGCTATCTGCATTGAAGGGGCGAGGTAAATAACCCTGGTGGAGCCTTGCGTTGAAAGACGCATCACATGTGAGTTTGCTGCTTTCAGGCAGAGGCCTAGAACTAGCAGGTGTTGAGGTATACATCTTTTTCTCCACTGGGTATGAAGTTGCGTTCTTTTGCTTGTTTATTCCCTTATGACGTCAAGGAAAAGGCCTCGAGCGGCTCCTAGAGCAGTTTTTTGAGGGGGGTTACTATTTTCAGCACCTCACTGATGATCGGTTTTCTGAGTCCTTATGGATTGGTTCAGAGCCAAACACGGGCGTGTCTTTGACTAATGGACCGCCTAAGTTTCACCATATCTAGATCAGTTTCCCTGGAGCTAAGTTGAGCTATGAACGCTCCATTTATTTCACCATCCGCATACTCTCGTTTGCTAGTTGATTCCTTGTCCTAGGTCCCACGTACGCTCGGCAGGCTGTCGGGACTCCCAAAATCCGCGGTGAGACCAACCCGGTCGAAGAATTTGTTCTCTGGTGGCACTAGCATTGGTTGGGAAGCAGGAGACTGAAGATATTTGAATTTTCTTTCAGGTATTCGTTCAGCGCGACCTTGAGCGCACCAAGCGTTCCGGCTGACAAGACCTCCTTCAGCAGTTTACTGCAGGGAGGGATCACGTGAAGTGCCAAAGAATGAGGCCGACGGAGCAGAGAGCGGTGTTGATGCACGTTCACTTCTGAGTAGGACAGATCAGTTAATATCATCATCATCATCAAACAGCCATGAGCCTGACCAAAAGGCACTGTGGCTCGGGCCGCCGCTCACCTCAACAGTGACGTGGAATATCCTAGAAGGAAAGAGTACTACGAAGGACAAAAAAGATTGAAGAAGACTAAGTAGAACTAGAAATGGTATAGATACAGGTACGCCATTGACTGCGACACACCGCCATCTCGGATAGCGTCTCTAACCAACGGTTTGAGTGATCACGAGGACTCCATCCAGGCAGGCGATGCCTGCCCACTTTGCTCAATGGAGCAGTCAAAGTCTTCATATTTCGTGACCACGTTGTTGCTTGACCACCACGCGGTTTAACCCAA
>QNGE01004457.1:0-61262 GCA_008508345.1 Paragonimus westermani
TCAATTTTGTCGTGGACGACGTTCTGGAGGGTGGGCTTCGCGAATCCAGTGGGGTTGGTGTTGATTTTCTTCCTGGCGCTAGATTGACCGACCTGGAGTACGCGGACGACATTGTCTTACTTAGCCCCTCTGCCGAAGACATGCAGACCATGCTGAACAAGGTGAGTGACCGTGCTGGTTTGTATGGGATGCGCTTCGCACCTTTAAAGTGCAAGTGCAGGCATCGTATGAGGTTTCGCTTATGATTTAGCGAAAAAAACTGTCAAAGTGAGTGTACTGGCCACTCCGAGTCTGTTTTCTGTACACATTTCGTCGGATTGAACCATCTCCTCTTCTTACTAAACCGACATCCAAAAACATATTTGTTCGTTGTTGTCTGACTCCTTGGTGAATTTACTAATATGAGTGGAGTTAAATGCTGTTATAAATCTGTTCATGTTGGCATTCTCCTTGATGACGCAAAAAATGTCATCAAGATAGCGTTTGTAAAATGTGAATTGTTCGATGACCGCACTCAATTGGTTGGTCTCCAGATTTCTCGTGAAAACGCCTGTGTGCGTTCCATTTTGGTGTATGGTTTGGAAACTTGGCCTGTTCACAAGGTAGGTATCAACAGGCTTGCTGTGTTTGACCATCGTTATTTGCGCCAATCGGCCCACATTAAGTGGACTGATGGCGTGAGCAATGTGGCAGTTCGCCGGCACGTATTCCGGAACGCTCGGAATGCGCTATCAATTGGTCAATGAATTACGTTGCACAGCTTGCGATGGTTGGGTCACGTGCTGCGTTCCGGGAATTATATACTGAGGCCACGAACAGTTGTGTAAAACCGCGTGGTGGTCAAGCAACAACGTGGTCACGAAATATGATGACCACCCTGACTGCTCCATTGAGCAAAGTGGGCAGGTATCGCATGCCTGGATGAAGTTCTCGTGATCACTCAAACTGCTGGTTAGAGACGCTCTCCGAGATGGCGGTGCGTTGCAGTCAATAGCGTGCCTGTATCCGTACCATTTCTAGTTCTTCCGCTTTGTCTTCTTCAGTATTTGTTGACCTTCTTAGTAACATTTCCTTCTAGGATATTCCACATCACTGTTGAGGTGAGCGGCGGGCCGAGCCACAGTACCTTTGGTCAAGCTCATGACTGTTATGATGATGATGATGCCTTTCTTGGGAACACACAGTGGGTAACTCTTTTTCATATCGTTCTCGTCGAATTTTTTCGGAAATTCTCTGGGTAACTGTTGTCTGATTAAGTCTGTCGTTTATGACGTAGTTCATCATCCTGTGTGTGCTTTGTACAAAGCCGTCGTGCCTGGTCAAATGGCATGGGTACCAATCCCGTGTTATATTCTGGTGGAACGAAGTTGTCAACGTGTGGGTACTTACCAGTCCAAGTAATCTTTCATTATATAACACGTTGAATGGATCTTTCCATCCTCTTTATTATATTGATATCCAGAAACTGCGGTCGACCGTTTGCCTCACTTTCTAAAGTGTACCGAATGTTCGGATGTAAGCAGTTCATTTTGCGCAGTAAATGTGTTGTCTGCATCCGATCATCTCTCGCTAAGTGTGTCATCAAGGTGTCTTTCATAGAAGACCAAACTGTCCAATTTCGTAGCCATTTGCTTTTCCAGGTTGTTTCCGAAAATATCGGGTAAATCTGGACCAAGTGGTCAGTCTACCGCGATTGCATCAATCTGACGATAAGCCTTTGCCTTGAAACTCAAAGCTTACGTTAGATTTACACAAGAATATGCATTTTAATTCACCTTTTGCGTTGCAATATTTCTGTGATTTGACGTTATAAGATGGCAAAATACTGATGACACACTTGTGACCAACGATTCTTTGTCCGATTAGGCCATGTTTGTCGAACATCGAGATTTTTTAACAGCCTGGCTAGATGAAAACTGTCTCTCAAGAAGTACTTTGTCATTAAGTCTTGTACCGGTTTCAGTACTGGTCCCAACCATTCATTCAGTTGATGCTGCGCTTAATTACACGTAGCCAATATTGGTCTTCACGGAATTCCAGACTTCTGCAATTTGGGGAGCCCGCACATCTGAGGAATCTGAGTTCCAGACGGTTTGAGGTTTTTGTAAAATCACCTTCACCTTTGTTGACTCATCTTCCCGAGTCTGCTGGTTTATCACTTTTCTGATCCACCACAAATCGGGCAGGATCACTGAGGACCGAATCTATTTTGTTGATATATTTCGCATTACTGCTCCGGATTCCTTGTCAACATGAAGAATGATCAGATTTTCATTGTCACATGAGAATTTAAGGGCATTGATACACTCTTTTGTTAGAGGATATCTCTGACGAGTAAGAGTGACTCGAAAGTGGTGCTCGACAGGTTTTACTTTGAACCAATTGTAGCGAGAAGGCGTCCAATAAAGCACAATCTTTATTGTCCAAATCGCCAGTCACATGCAACGCGCGCTCTCTCGTTTATAAGTCGCAATTCCAACCCGCAGCACCCCCCGGTTTCCGTTCACACGTCGTGTGCACTTCTAACCGGTTTACGTGCGTGACCGGTGCCTTCTATCGGAGGGTTTTTCGCTTGCCATTCCTCGTCTGTTTGTCCGATTCCGTTGCGCGTTGGCTCGTCCGGCTGCTCGTGCTGTCCGCCATCCACCCAGTGCTGGCCTTGACCGTATCCCAACATCGTGTCGAGATGTTCCTCTGAATGTTGGGAAAACCACGCCTCCGATCTGGCCGTCTGTCGTATTTCGCCTGCCCTGCCTCGCTTGTTGGTCCGATCCAGTCGAGCGATGACTCATCCGGTCGCGCACGTTGTCCTTGATCCGATCGCGGCAGGTTTTCGAACGTAACTCCCCCACGTTGAGGTATTCGGCCGAGCGTTCAAAAACTCGCACCCCCGACCTGGCAATCCACCAATGCTTATTATGTTCCGAAACTGGCTGAATTTCAGATAGCTGCTCGTAAAGGTCCTCAACCTTTGCCTGTCTCTGGCATTTGGTTTGGTAGGGGAAATACAAAATTTCAAATCAGTAGACAATGTCTTAAGTTGTATTTTATTTAATTCTGTTGACGACGAATTCATTACATGCTTGTTTTGGGTCTTTAGGGAAATTCCTCGACTGGTTCATGGCTTGTCAGCAATAAACGCCAGTACAGACTTCCATTTTTGCCTGCGACTGTTTCGCCCACACATTTGCTCATCCTGAAATGGGCTTTGGGTTCTCACTTTTTCTCGGGCGTCCGGTATCAAAAAAATTACTTACATAGACTGTTCATAACATTAGTGAGTAGTGAATTGTCTGAATGCTTACACTGACCATTAATTATTTGGTTCGCTCTGGCTATAGATGAACTTACTACCTGTCTTATGCATTTGAAGCCATGGCCGGGTAACTGGAACCGGACTAGCTGTCTAACATGATCGGTTGGACAAGGACGAAGCAACCACTGCATTCAAATGAGTTTTTTGCTCCAGATCATGAAATTGCGCACAATGTATACGTTTCTGAAATGAAGTATTCCCTGCGCCGGGATTCCTATAAACATAAACAGTATGAACACCTGGTACACTTCGGCTAGGTTTCGGTTGCTCTGTTCGTCCGGATGCTCTACTGGTCGATTAGTTTAGTCTTAATTTATCAGATAGTGCGGATGGCTGGTTTCTGCCATCGATCGTTGTGTAGTGTTCCAACTGCTTCATCTTGTTTGTATATCTTTTTCCGGTTGCATTCAGTAACTGTTGCTTTGGAACTCCTGCTTATATGGGTGTACTCCACATATTAATTTCTTCTTCCACCTTCCTTCCTTCGGCTTTCTTGTTATTACATTGTTGTTTGCTCTGCATCCAACGAGCGTTGTTGTAGAACACGTTGGAATGCTGTTCAGACTATGCTTTCACATATTCCTAGTCATTCGTGCATGTGAATGACTGCGTAAAAGTGTTTAGCAAAAGTTCTGGCTATTTTTACACAATCCGGTTTTGTTTGCTTGCACATTTAGGTCGCCCAGAACTGAATTGATGCAGCCCATAATGTAGCTAACGTTTGATTTGTAGGATTTCGTTTTTTGTATAAAAAAACCGTTTATCAATCGGAAGCATACAGTCGATGTTACACGAGGCTGATAATGAATATTCGATCATTGTTGGCTGGCCTGCTGCTGAAGCATTGCCGTAATTTTTCATTTCAGCGAGCTGTACGTTCACTCTGAGCTGAGTCCTCCATTAGCTGAACGGATTCGTCAAAAATTAAACTCCCTCAGCACATTGGACACGACTGCTTCTGCGAAAAATGGTAATTTGCTTCGAATAGCTCAACAACAACCAGCTCTGGGTAGGTTTATCTGTGCCCAATTCATTTGCTTCTCTGCTCACTCTAATCATCGTCCATCGAATTTCTCCTCTAATCGATTCCATGCTAGCATCAGAGAACCGTGCCCGTACATGCATTGTTTACAGAACTTATTGCCTGGGCAGTCAAATTTTATGTTTGCTGTCAGTCGTTCCGAACCTCTATTGTTCGTATGTTGAATGATTATGTTAGTAAAGTTGTTACGCGTAACAGGTTCACAGCTTGTTCCATTCACTGCCACAAGGAAAGCAAAAGAACGCAAATGAATAGGCGTACATCATTGGTAAAATCGCAAAAGAGCTGAGTAACAGTACGGTGTTTTATTGATAAGCACATTCGGTTCGTCATGAGCACATGACGAATCCGTTAGCGACACTGAAATGAAAGACAAAGTTACCGGTGTTCCAGTTTTACTTGAAGGAACTGACATTGCTTGTGACTCGAGTTTGCACCGTTTATTCTGGGGGCATCAAAGAAACGGCCTTACCCAACATTCCTTTTACCATTTGTGGTTGATAAGTCTTTGGCATCTCCAGTACGCACCAGTTAAAGCATTCCTTTACCTACTTTCAAACAGCTTTGCAAATTTTTTTGCTTTTACCGTTTGTTCTTATCAGTCTATCACCTTTACTTAGGATATTTCCTGTTCACCTAAACTTACACTTATTTCGCAGGTTTTACCCACCATCATTTCACGTTGTTTTCGGAGTACATCAATCCATGAATTGTCACTAAGCCTCATTCCTACTTGGACTGTTATTTCCATTTTATGTTGATTAATGTCCACAAATTGATCGATCTATCACCTAGGAATGCTGTTTCCCCCTAGGGTCTGCCGAATTCTGATCTCGTTTGCGTTTGATTCATTTTTATTTGTTTGTAACAGAAAACATTTCTACTCTCCTCGTTACAGGTTATCTCGTCGCGATCGGTTTGTTGCTCACCAAATCATTTCTAGTAACCAATGGACACACCGCTGCAGATGACGTGCGGTCTTTTTTGCGGTCCGTCGAACTTGCTCAGTTTTGCATTCAAATGTGCAATCATTGTCTGGTTGTCATGGGCTGTGAACCGTGGTCGTCGTGCGGTACGGAACACAATATATCTGGTCAAGTCCTCCGAGGTGAGTCGTTCCGGTCGACTACCAGAATTCGACTCTGCTGGCCGTAACGTTCAGTTTGCACTTACAGTAAACTGGTCGTACAAAATTGTTTGCTGTGTGCTACACGATATAACTGAATTGATGGCTCTGTTTGCTGGTGTCCCCCAAATGTCCTCATAATTCATTAATTGTGTGCGGATTGACTGGGAGCTTTATGAATGGATTGCCGGGAAAATTCAACAGCTTATCTTCAGACAATATATCCGGTGGCATTTCGGTTCATTTTTGCAAGTACATCATATAGGTAAGGTACAATATTGAATCAAAGATGGTCAAAATAGTTTTTAGCGCCCAGCCCGTTGAGATCACACATGCACCCGTAAACTACGCCAGTGTCGGTTACATTACTACTAAGCAATTTGACAGATTTAGTGTCTTAAAAGAGACCCAACCAAGGTAAATATTGGTGACACAAACAGGATGTTCAAACGCGGCAAGCCCTGTACCATGAGTTATTCACAACTGGATCTCATCTGAATCATCAAATTTGTCGAACTATCCATTAATGACACAGCTTCATTGCTGAACAGTGTTCTTTGAGGATGAACGCGTGAACTGTTAAAAAAAATCCAGCCGAAGCAGTTTATTCCGTGTATGGTTCAGTGGATTCCTTATGAGACAATGGTTAAGACAGTCCGAACGTAAAACTTCTAATCTCCCGATATAGCTTCATACCTAAGCTAGTACAGTGTCTCCTGCATCTAAATATGCCATTTCTGTTGTCGGTTTGAATTCAGCGAAAGCCCCGATTTTCCACAGTTGTTTCATCTATCTCATCGGTCAGCCGACTCGGACAGATTGACGGCACTCAGATCAGTAGCTACCGAATAAGGTTAATATCCGATTCCAGGGTTAGCGGATGTGTCAGCTCGTTGGCACCAGCCGCGTCTTCAAGCTGGGAAGCGAGGAACCACCTTTCATCTAAGTAATAATTGCCAGATGGGCGAGGTTCTTCCTTCAAACAACTCTATTTGATCTTCACACATACGTTACAGACTTGCCTCATTTGTTGATCGTGACGAAAGTAACAGCCAAAATGATTGTGTCAAACAACATCACTTCGCCTGGCGGCCAAAATCCCTACTCCACCCCCACCCCGAACACCATTTAAACTTGCCATCTTTACTGTTCGAGCACATGTGTAAATAAGCCAACAGGCAGCTTCCCCATGTACTTCGGAGACTCTTGCCATCGACATGTGTTATCCTGTGGGAACCCGGGCTTCAGGATTCTACGTCAGGGCTATAAACTACAATTTCTTTCAGCATTCGTGGTTGCATGTGGGCTTAGATACTGCCAGGACACTGTTGCATGGACAGAAAATCAACTAGGGTTCTCAACTATAATCTTGGGCTCGAAGTCATGTAACGCAAGACAGTGAATGGATGACAGTTTACAAAAACCAATATCTTTTTTGCGGAAAATGATACCACCCTTCTTCAAATCTCAACCTGAAGACCCAGATGTTCGTGGGTTGTCAGACCTATACTTATCCGCCTGCCATGCATAGGTGACTATGTCGGTATATTCGATGCACCGTTCGGTTTAACCCAATAGATCATCGAGGTGCGTAGACGAACATACCACGTCCAATCTCTGTGTAACAGACTTCTGTTTTCGACGGGTCCTGTCCTCCCCATATTCTGGGTCAGGCCAGCTGAACTGTACCTTAAAATGACCAGTCCACCAGTCAATTCCGCGCGACTGGCTGGTGATGGGTGAACCATCCTCTTCATACGTGATTCGACTGACAATACGATCACGGATCGAGGAAAATAGCGTTCTGATATTCCCAGGGGGGAAAAAGGCTCCTTCCATCTCTCTCGAGTCCCGTCCTCCCAACAGTCGGATAGGGGCCAGCTGAGCTGTTCCTCAAAATATTCAGCCCACCTGTAAAATCGGCGCAAATGGCTAGTGGTACTTGAACCAACTTTTTCACATATTCGTCTCACACACATTAGCTGGACGGCCAATACAACCGAGGAAAATAGCATTTTGCTATTCCCAGGGGGAAAAAAGGCTCCTTCCATCTCTCTCGACTGTTAGACTCATTGTTGCTCACGAGCTTTGTGCCAGCTCTTGGTCAGATTGCACTCAAGTTCTCGACGGTCACCATCATATTCAAAGCCAAATGGAATCGAGAGCGATGCTTGATCATAGGGTTTATCGACGTGACGGAAATCCAGTTTTGTCACAACTGTATAGCCCCATCGGCACACACCTTTTCATGTCAAGCTTTCACAGCCGCTGCGACTTGTTCCCAGTGATCGTTGCGTTTTCTCACTTGATTCGAACTGGTTAATTTGCTCGTCAATGCTTCCTGGTAAGCGTCTTTTACACTCTCCTCGCTCGAATACCAGTTACTTATCTCGTACTCACGAGTGTATGATCTGTGGGCAAGTGACAAAACAGAATGGGCATGCACAACGGTGTGATCCAAGTCCCGCTGGTTTCTCCAAAGTGCACGACAATCTTCAACAGAGTAGAGCCACCTGCTATGTGGTCGGGTTGTGTCCACGACCGAGAAACATAGGGAGGTCTCCATATAACACAACGCCTCCTCCCGGATTGAAACACGGTACTCGAAATATAGGGACCGTGATATGCGCACGGCTACAGCCGTCTGTCGCCATTGTCAGTGCGTTTTGCCAGCACATCACACGTACCTGTCAGCCGCTTATCCTCGGAAGAAAGACAATCAAACTGAGCATTAGGATGCTACTGTTGGATGCCACTGTTTGTCTGCTTCACAAGATCAACGAGGGTGCCGTATAACGCATCGTTAGTAGCATCCGAACAACTGTCCGTTGGAGTGTACGCCGACATACTAAATATACAGCGCTCTTCTGATTAGTGTTGACAAATTTTCACCGATGCATTGAGTCTGACAGCGTATAACCGACTGTTCCGTGAGATCCAGTCGAGTAAACATTGCTCTGCTCTGAAACTTAGTGTGATTCTCACTTCAGTCTGACCTCAAGATTCAGCTTCGATGTCACCGGAGACCCTGTTAAATACACACTCAAATCGACAACTATCCAGATGTGGGCTGAAGTGGATTACGATGCTAGAATCGTGCACTCGCGTCTTCGACACACAGCACACATCAAGCTCCAGTCTTGAGAGCGTTCTTGCCAGAGCAGCTTGTTGACCAACTTATCGGAGAATGAGAACACTGGAGACGCCGATGTCTCAGTTCTTTGTTCCAGAAAACACTTGTCATCCGAAAACACAGAGAAGGCAGAAAAGTTGGGGGTAAAATAGAAGAGAGAAGGTGAAGTGTATGAATAATGTCACCGTCGGGGAGCGATGAATTCTGACACACATCGGTCGTTTATGCCGCATAACGGGATTGATTTGAGGGTCTCGACCCCGAATCTCTGACTCAGTGGTCTGACTTGCAGAACAACGGGATGTGGGTTTTCTTGGGATATCCCATGTGTAGGCAGTAACTAAAGAGTGTGACTCAGTTGGTAATGAGGGGCTTTTGTAGCCCGAGAACGCAGTGAATTGGACATTACTGTATGAATCCGAGTATTGCTGTACGGAGTGGGTGTATCGGAAGCTACGTCCGGTTTTTGGATGCTATCAGACGTTTCTCAACTGTACTGTATAATACGCCGATTGTCATGATCAATAGTGGAGCGATCAGCGTGCCCTTTGTTCGAGTTACCCTTTTTAACTCCCTTCTTCCTGATGCGGAAGACATCGGTGCCACAACTAAAAATATTGTCTCGTTGTATGCTCATAGGGTCGTTCCTCACTACCTAAACACTCCCATGCGATCAGTGGCGTGACATACCACCGTATGTCTAGCACGGTTCTACTTGGCGTGACCGAAGTTCAAGTCGGCATAATCCTCTGGATCGATGCACTGTCCGTGCATGACCACCACTTTAAGGCTACAGAGTTAGTAAATACATGAATGTGTGCTGATCTCCCATTTGTTACTTTAGCTCGCCTAAGTATCGTTAGCTGAGTTTCCGGCTTTAACTGTTGATTCCTTCCGCTCGATGTTATGATCCATCGATTGGGTAGCAAAATTCTGTCCGCACGGTCACTTGTTTGGAAGTTCGCAGTCAACCACGCCAGGTTTGCGAGGCCTGGTGTTTACAACACGCTGTCTAAATCGAACAGACCGTTTTTGCTCAGAGCTACGAAAATGGGGCGCCTTGCAGTAATTCACTTGAGTAAAGCAATCTGCGAAGCCAATGGTAAGCCTTAGTCGAAGCATTGATAGCTCCTTCAGAGAGATTGTGGGTCAATGAAGTCGTCCCAAGTGACTGGGGTTTGGCCAACCTCAGCCTCATTCTTAGGAAGAAACTCATCGACTTAGTCGAAGGTGCTTATAGCCATGGCAATTCGTAGATTATGCGAAACTCTCGAACTACCCATCCGTAAGGTGCAGTTTGGGTTTCGCTCTGGCCTTGGCTGCATTAATCTCACTCCACTTTCCCACATATTATTGGACTCCATCGATGGTAGAAAATACGGAGTTTTTTCTGCTGGGCATCACAGGGTCTTTTGAAGTATTTGACCGAGCTTCACTGTGGGACTGCCTGTCGAGCAAGCAGGTGCCCGAGAACTACGCCAAACATTCACTTTATGGGCTGAATGTACATTGAATTTTTCTGTGATGTTCCACATCGTAGGATCCTCACCTTATTTGCTTTAAGAGCCCAAGTCAACGAAGTAAGTTTCTGTTCAGTGGTTATGTGAATCTCGTACGTGCACGCGTCCACGATGTTTTTTTATCGACCTTACTGTATCCAATTTACCCTCATGTACCCGGCATTGTGTCATCAAGTTGCAGATGTACAAATTCATCTTGGTAAAACCACGCGCTTCTGGAATACTGCATGACCTTGGAATCTTCGCAGTCATGGTATGGTGCGAGCTCTCCTTGGTCATCATGCTTAGTGACGTGCTTGAACGCATAGTCTCGGACGTTATCTTGAATCATTGCGGAAGTCGCTGAGAGGGCGCGGAGTGCTTCCGATAGGTCGGTTGACTCCCGGTTCAACAAAGATCTTTTCGGTGACCGTGGCTTCGTATTATTGGGATTGAGAGACAGTGTGATGTGGAAGTGTTTCGGACTGCTTGATGGGCAATACAAACACATAGTTGATGTTACACTCGCAGTTCAACAACATTGTGGTCTTGTGTTGCGGTCTGTTCACATAGCACACAGGAATGCCTTTTCGGTGTAAGCGCGGCTGGTTTGTCATCCGTCGACAGCGCGAAGAGACGATCGAAGAGGATCTTGTTAAGCTTCTCTGTTCTACTACGTTGGTGGGATTTCCTTCCCTGTCTGGTCGTGCTTTTTTTCGGCTGGCATCAGACTACAGACCCGAGTAATTCTTGGAATCCGTCGCGAAATGCACCGGAACAAAGCACGATTTGGAATAGCAGCTGTGATAATTACGTACAAGTGGTGGGTTGCAGTATCTAGGTGACACTTACGGTTTGCGGATAGTCCTGATGTCTTCTATGGGTTGTTTGCGCTTCAGCGATAAAAACCAGGTAAGTTTTTTTTGCAGAAGTTTGCCCAGGAAAAAACGTTATGAGCAAGTTGTAATACTCTACGTTTCAAACACCTCAGGTGACCTTCCTCAGGCGTGTTGTATTTGAAATCACATTGACAGAGGAACAGAGGTCACATGGGATTTGCCGTAGTTAGGTCAACTTGTGCTGCATCTGACCGGATTGGTCTCATCCTTTGCCCATTAAGTGGGGGTGAGACAGATGTAGATAAGACGCGTCCGTGTCTGGCTCTGTTTATCCATCCACGCCACACTTCAGACAGGAGTTTGCTATTATTTGCCCAGGATAGTTCGGACGCGATCCATAGCCAGTGGAAACGTACCGCAGTCATTGACATTATCCAAGGGTGACCGAGGCTATGTAGCGTCGGCTGGTGGAGCATGTTCCTGATGGCGCCATTGTAGAGTGACAGGACAGCTGCTGTCGCACAGGCCATAACTATGGATGCGGCTGATGACTTCGTCCAACTCAGTCATGAGCTAATCAACGCGATCTTCATGGTGTTTTAGTCTGGGACTACTTGATCGTACTGTTTTCATGCTTGCGATTGGGTAATCTTGGACGCTCTGTGGTGATCATTTAAGGAATGATGTTCCCATTTCATCCTGTTGAGAATGCATATCCGCATACCAACATCATAGGAGAACCGAGGACTACATGTAAAATTCAGGTACTTAGGTTGATTGTGTCTTGGAGCACAGCTATGACCGTTCAAATTCATCACTGGCAATTAATCAAGTCGTCAACTTCGTTGTTAACCAATTTGAAGCATTGTCACTGGATGTTGGATAGTGTTGCTTTCTGGTCGCTGATCTGCCCAAGGCATTCGGTAGTCCCCTCAATGGCAAAATCGAATTTTCTTTCAAACAAGTTGAAGTTGACAATGTTTTTGTCTCGCAGGTCTCAGTTCTCGCAACGGTAATCGAACTTGAAGTTTTGAAACCAGGATTCAAAATGTGACCCGAATTCTGACCACAATTGAAATCAGCGATTGAACCTCCCAGTGTGCTCTATAAGTCCGTTTGACTGTTTGGCAGGATGAGAAACCGGATTTTACAGATTGTGCTTCTTCATCAGCGCCTTATTTTCGGCTATCTGTCACCATTTGTTTTGTCGACAGAACTGCAACACTAGTTCAACTTTCTGGATCAACTGTGTCACTCCCGGTTGAAAAAAATTCCAATCGAAGTCGCCAAAATGAAGCATGTAAAACAGAGCTGTTCTGCACATCTGCTGTTTTTCAACGTGTCTTGTACTTATACGTTGTCGGCGACCTTGGTGAAAACCTGTTAGACTGGCCAGCTTCGAGGTGTACACTTGCTTCGTTGACTTGCAAAAAACAATTTAATCAAATATGTACGTTCGGGAACGTCAAATCCTAATTATGACTCAGCATTCAAAGATTAGGATTTCTTCATCTTAATCTTTGTATTAGGTTTCATTTGATGCACTAGTGCTTGGCGGAGTGGACGTGAATTTTTGTAGTTGTGTCTATCGCCACTGGTTTCACAACGTGAAACCTACGAACACCTGTAGTCCACAAGAACTGTAAGTTGACTTGGACTGATCAAGTCTACGGTTGATCGCACTCATCGGATGGTTTCACCTGGTAGGCAGCGGTTATGGTCAGAGATAAATGTTTGGTGTTGATTGTTAATCAGGTTATTTCGTTAGGTCTTTAGAGATGCGCAAGCGTAGGCTGTTGGATCATATACGATGAATGCCAGCTAACCTCGCAATGCTAATCATCAACATTAAACTCGTCTCCTAATCTGAGTGTATCCACAGTTGTATCCTAATTCCGTCAATTCCTTAATCCTGCTCACATTCTCGAACGGTGCTAGTTACATTCGAACTGCATGTTTTTATTTCAGTCTGATCATAGGATGCCATAGTTTTTTCAAACCGAAAGCTGTACGTTAAGCCGATCAAAAGGTTGAGAGCATGGTTTGTAGCGTCACAGAGCTTTATTAGTTGACCGCTTCCTACATTCCTGTCTAACCAGCCACTTATTACACCACGCTAGTTTTGATTCGGTTTTTCATCACTTACCTAGGGTTTCATTTGTCTTTAGGTGCCCCTTCATTTCGGGAGCTGGGTCAGTCAGTTTTACGAGCCGCAATTGGAGGGCAGTCGGAGCTTCGGGAGAATGTGTAAGTCTATTTAATCCAGCTGTCGTGTGCTGTTGATTATCTTGTACGTTGAATTACGCGAAGTCGCTGAACCGGTTGTAAGCATAGCGGTTCATCGTTTTGATCTCCAATTTTTATCATTTGAAGCGCCTGTTGTCCATAAAACTGTCTCAGATCTGTTATGGTCCCTTCTCTTCGTTTGATTTTGACTTCCGCAATGCTGCTCGTACTTCCACGAACCAATACGCCCTGGGTACAATCCTGAATGCATACAGCAGGTTAACTGCACCCTATGGGATGACTGTAATTGCTTGATTGCTTATACAGTTTTATGCGTGTTTTTTTCTACTCATGGTTGCTTAGTGATAACACCAACCATCGTTTTCAGGGTTGCAGGTTTCATCACCTTTTGTCATTGTTCCTGTCTAGAATTTGACGCACACCAGATTTCTTCCAACGTGAATGTCTGTATGACTAACGGTTCGTTTGGTAGATTTGGTAATTCAGAAGTAGCCCAGTTGTGAGGACTGGGCTCAGACCAATCACAATCAAAATGCCCAACCTTGTCGAGCACTCTGTTAGCTGAGCTAGGAAAATAACGCCGAGTTCTGGGAGGTCTGCCAAATTACTCAGTACTAATACGATTTAATTGTTCAACAGTGGCTTTGGTGGATTCCAGCATGAACTGCTTGAGAAGCTCTCTGTGGCGGTCGGTCTCCTGGATCTTTTGGTGGATTCCATGCGACGCAGTGGGTTGGGTGCATAACTGAGCACAAGTACGGAGTTTCTGAGCTTCTGGCTTGGTTTCATAGCTCGGCCGGTAGAACGCTTCTCGCATTTGAACACATCTTTTTGTCGCTGGCGCGAATCTAGTCGAAGCTCTGATTCTTAATCATTGTGTCTCTTCTTAATGTCTAGCTTGTTGTTCCCTTTCTGTTTTGGCTGTTCAAGTGCACCACAATTGTTACTGCTCGTTCGTACATTGTGGAAGTTGCACAAGGGAAGTTACTGTTCTCTTCGCCTATGTCGACTCTCTTTACCGAGTCTTTAACCATATCACAAAGGTAGCACAAACGGATATTCATAGAGGATTCGTTGTGACGGCACTCGCGGGTTGCAGCTGAAAGCTCTCTAATTCAGAAGAATTTTGTCGCGGATTCTCCGGTCAACGTACAATGTGAAACTGCCGATCTTTTCATTGCCTGTATTTAACTGGTGTATTCGATTGAATCATCCATTCACTTACTCGTTATTGGTGTTTATTATGTACTAGCTACGAACAGTACGCAATTTTCTTGTATGTAGTACATGCTACATGCACATAATATTATATATGTACATATTTGTATGTACATAGCCAACGCCACAGCCTTATTGAACAAACAGGATTATAAAGACAGAGTGAATGGGCTTCTGAAAGACTTCACAAAGTATGAATATGTCACAGGGGAACCTACGAAAAGTCTGAGGGCTCGAATCACCAAAACTGTAATAGCTCTCAAGAAAAAAGAATCACTCACAGAGGAACAAGCTAAACACCTTAGACCAAGCGGGGGACCAGTACCACGATTATACGGGCTACCAAAGGTCCACAAGGGTCAAATACCAGTGACTTCAATCGTTTCATCCAGGACGGCCCCAAACTACCAACCGGTGAAGTTACTCTTTCGTATTCTCCGGCCATGTTTACCACACGACATTCACGACGCAAACAGCTCAGCAGATTTCCTGAGATAGATTAAGGGCCTGAAATTGGAAGAAGACGATGCACTGACTTCCTTCGATGTTAAGTTACTTTTCACTAACATACTGAAGAAACGCGATAGAAAGTCTGACGCTCCTCATAAGTGAGGAAGACAGCCACCACAATAGGACGAATCTCTTTCCAAAAGAATTTACTCAGTTAATGAGGCTTTGCATGGAAACTTACCTATAACTTGACGACTGAGTCCACTTGCAGAAGAGAAGCACACCAAAAGGCTCACCCATATCGCGACCACCTGCAGACGCCGTAATTAAACACTTCGAATCGGAAGTCTTTCAGACATTCAGACCTAAGTTGCGGCTTCGAAATGTGGATGACACATTTGTTGTTTTACCTCAGACTCAGCTTGACCAGTTCCACGCCTGTTTAAATAACGTAACAGACGGAATTACCTTCACATGCGAAGAAGAAGAGAGCTCACTCCTGGTGTTTCTCAATGTATTGATCATAAGACGACCTGATGGCAAGTTTGAAACGGCTGTCTATCGTAAACCTGCAACAAGTGATGCCATTCTCGGATTCGATAACTATCATCTAGCCTGTCAACTGAAAAGCTGCGTGCGAACATTATTTCGACGTGCAGACACGCACTGTAGCTCGCTCGAACTCAGAAGACAAGAACAAAAACACCTGTTCAAACTGTTCTCTTCCAATGGGTACCCTCAGTAGTTTTATAAAGACATTTATCAGAGGGTCCACAAGAAGTGAACGTACAAAACCCAAAACACGAATGATAGGCCATATATTCACGGCACATCTGAAACAGTACTAAAGGATGTTCCAACCACTGGGCATCCAAATATCACACAAACCAAACTCAACACTCAGTTCGACTCTGGTGAACGCTAAAGATCGTGTAGAACCACACGAACAATCTGGCAAGGTCTACGCGATTCCATGCCTCGGTTGTGACCAACAGTGTGGGGAAGACAGGCAAACAGCTGCGCATACGCATGCACGAACACAAATTAGCGATGCGACGAGCCGACCCTAGATCACAACCGTGGCACCACTCCGCGGACACAAGTCACCAGGTCAACATAGACCATGCGAACGTGGTCGCGCGGGCAATAATGAGAGGGGAACGGCTTGTGCTGGAAGCTCTCTACTCGCGGAATTCGTTCCATCGACACGTAGACATAGACAGCCACTACGTTAGCATCGTTGAGACTGAAACGAAAAACAAGCGAGGACAGACCGACAGGCAGACACGGTGAGCTGCAGCACAATCTCATTCCGATACATTTATTTGTTTGGTAACCGTTCCTAGTGTGGATTTGAAATGTCACAATATATCGTTCATTACTCAGTGCGTCCCCTTTTTCAATTACTTTAAGTATACATGTATATATATGTTTAATTCGACGTTATACAAACCGATTGATGATAAGTCGCTGCCTCGTATAATTCATTGTTATTTCGCAGTCCATTTGCTTGACGACTTATTAGAAATTCACACCGTTCCCTTTTTGCTCTGTAACGTTCAGTTGTACTCACGACAACGTTGACTCACGTTTAACGTCGGACGAAAGAGACTTGGCAGTCATTGAAATCACTCCCGAGTATCAACACATTCTGTCCTGGTCATGGAATACGTTGCGTGTAAGTGAATGGAAATCATCCGTTTCCTCTTCTGTCTTATCACGATTGGTTCATTCCTCAAGTGCTTTAATATACCCATTACTTTCACTTGTCTCGCAGCTAAGTCGCTTTGTACCATTACACCTAATCCTATTTGTTTAAGCCTAATTTATTAGGTAGACCTAACCATGCTAACTTGTTCGCGTGTTCCTCCGCTACTCATTTAAACTTAAAAGTTGAAAACCCTATCCTCAGCACTGAGCACCTCAGTTATCTTTACGGCTTGCATGGGTAGAATCATTTACCGCATGGTTTTGCTGTTCTATTGATGTGAGTCATTGCAAGCTAAAGGTTTAAACTCGGTGTTTTCTCTTTCTCTGATGCGCATCGGACGGCACAGTTAATGCGCGGATTTTTTGTATGCAGTAGCAAACGACTACGCTCCCACGAACTCTAAAAGTCCCTACATGTTTTGAAAACGTCACGTGGTTATTACATCGTGTGCCTTGTTGAGCTGACAGCGTACCAATGTAACGTGTACGATAATTGACCCCCAGATCGACGGAGGTAAACGTGGCGCTCACTGGTGGAGGTTAGATTCCGTCCGGTCATGTTCTCCTAGGCTGGGGTTCTCATGACTCACGTGGCACTCTTTCAGAAGTATTTTGAGAGCTGACAAATTCAGTCATCTGAATTTACCTGTGAAACATCCACAATTGGTGAAACAAGTAATAGGAGCTGTGCTTACCGGCTAATTGTTGTTTGCAACCCGCTGGTTAGTTTTTAGCATGCAGATACCGTAACGTTTGAGTTAGACGCAAGATTTTGTACAGGAAGTTTTCTTCGTCTTTTACTTCCATTTAGGTCCACACGAGAGCTTTTGTATTCCAACGGTTATGTGATATTTAAGTATATCTGTATCAGCGTGTGATTTCTCGCCATCAGTATTGGTACTAGCGAAAGTGAAGTGGCAATTTTACTGATGGGTTATATGTTTTACTCACACTGACTTAAGCAATCAGCTGTTTTGTGCATCTGAAGTCTCTACCGTTTCACTTCGGACATTTCAACTCGTTTATTCGCTGTACGCTCGCGGTGGTGCTTCTGAGTATTTAGGTCACTGACTACTCGTTCTTCTCATATCAAAGTCTCTGCCAGTAACTGACGGAAACCGTTAGACGGCCTGCTAGCTGAAATAGCTTGTTTGTACACTTTTTGTCCCCACTTCCGTTACTTCCACGTTCTTTCCCATTTCCAGTTTTCTGCAAATATCCTGGCCCGCTGGGCAGTCATACATGCGGAGCTCGAAGTGCCCATTTTAGACGATCGGATTTGTGCTCAATGTTTGCGCATCGGTTATCTGTTGCTGCACATTTTGTTGCACTGTCGTCATCGTGTACGTGAGATTTGGGTGCTCATGTCATGCTTCTCTTCTAGTATTGGATATTCTGGTAAATTCTAACATTGATCTCGGCTTGGTGCACAAAAGCCGCAGTCTTTTTGGAATACAACAAATCGTTCATTACACTTCAGCTTAAGGCCGATTGATCTTGTGACTTACTGTTGACATTCACACAGTTCCTCATTAATCTACCATATAGTTCAATTTGGTTTCCCGAATTGGGGATTGACATAGATCATTTTAAGCGAGTTCCGTGCCGCTGTTTGTTACCAAACTGCAGATCGCAATGCTGATCCCTGTCTATGCTAATTGATCTTGTTTTATTCCCGGTAGCGTAGACTCCAGGAAATTCAGAATTGACGGCAGCAACCTGTTGTTTCCTGTGCATACTACGGTTCCCATCTGTACGTTATTCACTGAGCATTCCCTATGCGAATTTGAAAAGAAAATTATCACTTCATGTTGGCTGTCTCTGTGTTTCTCTGTGTATTATACCTGTGAATTGATGTGTCGGTTTATTCGACCCGTAAAGTTAGGGGTGCTCATTATTGGTGCATCGTTCCGTTTTGCTGCGCTTCGTTCTACACCTAGTTTAGTCATGAATGCTACGCACAGTGATTTGCAAAAATACACAAATTAGAACTTGATTTCATCCTTTCAAGATATGGATGTTTGTTCATACGTTTCGACCGTCACTGTAGGCTGATTTTAAATGGCCGAATTACCAAGTAATCATCATTGTCAGTCAAGTGCCTAAAAGTTAGAGAGCCGTTACATTCTCTTAGTGGAACCAGATCTAACTTAGGTTGAATCGCTCAGCTTCCATATTTGTGTAAATTAGGTTACCTCTTTGTTAGTTTATCTGATAAATGGCTTTTTGAACGTTGTCTCTTTTTCATTGTGACATATTCATCATTTCTGTTCCGCTGTTCATTCTCAGGGTACGGTTGAGGCAGTATCCTCCAGCCTACAAGACTACTTAGCCATGTCCTATCGGTCGAATTCACTTATCCTGTGCGAGGACGTGTTGGCGATTTGTTGGGAAGTGCTCTGTCGCGTTGAGTTTTCCGTTACTCGTCGTGCTGCTGGATTATGGCCTGCAGTAAGAGCAGCTTTGGTCGTCGAGCGGATGCGAAAACCCAGGTTGCAGGTGGGGCATTCATTGCGATTGGTTCAGCATGCAATATTTCCTCCGTTGCGTTGATCAGTTTCGCGATGTGCCACTGATTTTCCATTTTTGTCATTTTAACAGTGTATGCCACGTGACCTATACTGCTACCTTGGCGAGGTGGTCAGGCTTGTGTACTGTTTTGATCCGGCGGGCTATGCTGCCTACGACTCCGGTCCTTTCAGGTGCAAGCTTGTCAGACAAGCCAAAGGGGAGCAGTCAGATGAAAAGAAGTTACACTCAGGATTGCATGTCGCACTACTGACTGCATAGTAGTGCCTAAGTAGTGAGGCACGATCCTATGGGTATACAGCAGAACTATTTTCATAGTTGCGGTACTCCTGTCTTCCGTATCAGGAAGAAGGGGGTTAGGAAACGTACCCTCAAACAAAGAGCACTCCGATCGCCCAACGGTTGACCGTGACCACCGGCGTATTACCCAGTACGATTGAAAAACATCAAATATCTCTCAAAAGTCCGATGTAGCTTCGGGTACACCCGCTGCGCGCAACAGTGTTCATAATCAGGCATTATTGTCTTATTCACTGCGCCCTCGTGCTAGGCAAGCTCCTCACTGCCAAGTGAGTCAGACTCTTGAGTCATTGGCTCCGGGTAGGGTCCCCCAAGAAAACCCTATATCCTGTTGTCTCGCAGGTCAGACTTTTGAGTCAGAGGCTCGGGGTGGGGTCCCTCAAGTCAACCCCCTTCCGCGGCATAAAGGACCGGGAAGTATCAGCGGTTATCGTTCTTTCGACAGTGACACTACTAACCGACCACGACTTTCTCCTACTGTTTTACCCCTATTTCTTCTGCCTTCCATGTGCCTTCGGGCGATAATTGTTTTCTGAGGCCCAGACAACTGGTAAACATTGGCAGCCGACGTTTGTGGTCTTTTTGGACCTGAGGACTGATTTCGATTCAGTTGCTCGTAGCATTCTCTGGAGCTGTCTCCTTTGCAAGGGAGTTCCAGAGAAATACGTAAATCTTTTGAGATCACTGTACGCTCACTCTGCAAGCAGAGTGAGAGTTTATGGACAACTGTCTCGAGCGTTCATCACTTCTAGTGGTGTTCGTCATGAGTGCCCAAGTTCCCCCTCCCTGTTCAATTTTGTCGTGGACGACGTTCTGGAGGGTGGGCTTCGCGAATCCAGTGGGGTTGGTGTTGATTTTCTTCCTGGCGCTAGATTGACCGACCTGGAGTACGCGGACGACATTGTCTTACTTAGCCCCTCTGCCGAAGACATGCAGACCATGCTGAACAAGGTGAGTGACCGTGCTGGTTTGTATGGGATGCGCTTCGCACCTTTAAAGTGCAAGTGCAGGCATCGTATGAGGTTTCGCTTATGATTTAGCGAAAAAAACTGTCAAAGTGAGTGTACTGGCCACTCCGAGTCTGTTTTCTGTACACATTTCGTCGGATTGAACCATCTCCTCTTCTTACTAAACCGACATCCAAAAACATATTTGTTCGTTGTTGTCTGACTCCTTGGTGAATTTACTAATATGAGTGGAGTTAAATGCTGTTATAAATCTGTTCATGTTGGCATTCTCCTTGATGACGCAAAAAATGTCATCAAGATAGCGTTTGTAAAATGTGAATTGTTCGATGACCGCACTCAATTGGTTGGTCTCCAGATTTCTCATGAAAACGTCGGCTAAGAAGGGACCTAGATTTGAGCTCATTGCTGCTCCATCTCTCTGTCGGTAGATCACATTGTTGTACAAGAACTGAACGTTACTTGTACAAAGCACCAGCAGTTATTTCTCTTAGTTAATCTTTTGGGATGCCCACGTGCTTGTTGTTACGCTCAATGTAATCGCATAAGTAGTCAATTGTCTATTGTAGAGGCACGTTCATGAACAGCGAGGCAACATCGAATGAGGACATTCTTTGATTCTTTAGGTTCTGGTCTTGGATTGCGTAAATGAAGTGATACGTATCCCGAAGACTGTGGTTTGCTAGCTCCAACCTGATGAGCTCGAGCAGACCGACAAACCATTTGGCCAGAGCATGATGAGAAGAGTTGCACATATCTAAAATGGGTCTCAAAGGCAAGCCTACCTCGTGCAATGTGGGCAGACCGCATAACCTAAGGATTATTATTGCAGTGGGACGGACGCTCGAAAGTGGCCGGATCAATTATCCCCTTCTGTTTCTGTTATGACGCGGAATGTAATGATTCCCACGAAAATGTTATATCACGGAGAGACCGATCGAACACAACTGAGCTGGAACGATCTCTACGACGCAACAATATTGTGTGCGCTGTTGTAACCCCGAGAAGCCGATCCCCAAGCAGACTATGAAGGAAGAACACTGGTCTCCGGAAAGAGAGCTTCTCACTCCGAAGACAAAATACAAGCGCAGCCCTTGCTATTTGTAGCTCGTCAAGCGACCTTGTGAATAATGTTCAATGAAGCGCATGAAAAGCGTCCCAGGCCATAAATCAGCGGTTCGGCGTCCAGTATGTAAATAGGCGATAGAAATGAAAATGATGGTGCAATAGTGGCGCGAAAAAGAGGAATTCGAATTTAGAAAAGTGGTGCACATGTGTGTATTCGGGTCATGTGTTAGCACGTTGTCGTTTTGTTCTTACTTTGGTGAACGATCTCGCCGACATCAACAGCTGGCTTTTGAGAAAAGTTCTATTGCACCGGTAAAGCATAGATATCAAACTGGTTTGAAATGCCGACCTGGTGGTTCTCACCGCATTCGTCTTACTACCCACTGGTCCGAGGTCTCACAGGTCATTTCTGGAGCAGGTTCTGTGGAACGCGGTGTGGTGGCTCGCGGGTTGGAAATGGATTGTATCTCGTGGAAATTACTGGAATTTTCAGATGCCAGTGGACACATTCCTTCTGGCACTTCGTTTAACAATTTTCCGAGGGATCTCTGTCGGACGTTGGTGCGTTACCTTATCGTCGATCGTGAGGCTTCCTTAATGAGTAGGCCGCCTTTGGTTCAGGGAACTCTAGGCGACTCATCCATAGTACAGGTCTAAGACAACGGAGTATTAGTGAAGCTATCAGCAGCAGAGGCGGCAATCGTCTATAGAAAGTCGGTAGGGTTAGAGCGGTGAGCGGAACACTGCGTATACCGTGCTACCGCAACAAACTTCTTAGGTAAGACCGTGGTCAGGATACTTAGGACCACCCACCAATGCTGAGGTCCGCAATTACATTTCGACCCTCAAACGTAATATAGCTGTTGGCTTGGATGATCTTGTACCGGCACTTGTGAAAGAGGGTGGGGAGGCGTTAGTAAAGGCCTCGACTCAGTTGTTTCAACTGTATGTACGACAGAGACCTTCTCTCCACGCTGGGGTCACTCAATGATAGTTCCCGTATTCGAGAAACGTTTTTGGGCATGTTGCGAAAACCACAGAAGAACTAACTTGTCCACAGTAATCACTAGGGTTCTAGCGCCCGTTATACTTCGTGCAATCTCGCCTGCTCAGTGGTTGATATTACGCGGGAACAAGCAGAGTTCTGGGCGGGGGTGCATATGTAGAATTTTCGCTGTTCGGCAAATTCTGGAGTAGGGTCATGTTAGGGTGTCCAGTTTTTTGTCCAAAACCGCCTCTCTTCTCGGTAAAACGATGTTGCCCAATCAGTGAGCGAAAATCTCCAAAACATTCGAGAGGTAGCCTTCGCTCGCTTTTCGCCTATTCAACCTACATTCAGGTGTGCTCATCAGTGGCTTAGTGATCTTAATTGATTTTTTGGCAAATGTCCTTCAGTTTTCTGATTTAATGAAGTTTGTAGGTCGCTTTGCGTCATACAAATACCTCATAATTCTATCCTTGTAACACGTTGTTGGAGCGGAACACAGGTACTTTTCGCACGTGTCTTTTGGTTTGTCTTGGGAGCATGAGCAGAGACAGTCGCGTTGTTTTCGGACTATGATTTCCCCTGTTCATTATTAGGGGGAGGAGAATCCCATTCCTATCAATCGCGTATTCTGTCGAGAGGTTTCAACACATGTGCAACGCCGGCCAACAACTGCCGTATTTTTCGACCATAAATATAAGTTCGATTCAGTGAATCTCTTCGACGCAGAAGTGCACCGACCGAGTGCGTGAACATACTGTTGGCGCATTGTTCTCATACTTCATCCCAGGTTATTGCATACGTTGAACTGTATAATAATTTCAACGCCAAGGGCGGCGTACACCAGGGCTGTCTAATTCCATCAGTCGAGTGTAATTTTGTCATAAAATTAATAGTGGAGTACTGTCCACGGCACTAACAAGATGCCGACATGGACCCTCTATCTGGTAGAAGACTGACCAACCTTGATAAGGTTGATGACAGCGTGTTGCTGTTTAACATTTTTGGTGTAAAGCCAATGCTGTTAGGCACTATCTCACTGCGCTTAGCATTCTCAAAGTGTAAAGTGCTCCTGCAAGATTGTCGCGGTTGCGTAGAGTTGATGTTGGATAATGAAGCTGTGGAGTTTGTTGGCCAGCTTTTATACCTGGGAAGCATCAACTGCGGTGGCGGAGGTGTATGAAATGAAGTAGAAAGGCCTGCCTTTGAAGCTAGGGCGGTGTTCGTTAGTCTGAGACACCTATGACGGCAGTGAGGTATCTCTCTGAAGCTTAAGGGTCGCATGTATTATACAACAATGAGGGCTGTGTTAATTTCAAGCAGCGAAACTTGGCTGCTTGGGTAGAGGACGTGAACTGTCTATAGGTATTTGGCCACCGATTCCTACGTTCGATCAAACGTATGGGGTGACACCAGCGAGTAAGCAACGAGAAGGTTAGGAATCGGGTATTTGTTCATTCTTTACATTTGCACAGACTTAGATGGTCAGGTCATGTACTGAGGGTGCCAGGTGGTTGTCTACCATACCTGTGCGCTCTGCGGATGCTGCGGTCGACTGATGCAAGGTTCGAGGTGGACAGGTGATGACCTGGCATACAGAAAGAAAGTTGTTCACGAAGGGGTTGTTCACTGTAGGTGGGGTTCGTCTCGCTGGCTGGGACTCCCGCGACTCACTAAGTCGGTGACTGGAGACGTCGGATGAGATGGCGGCCAATCGGGCTCAGTGGCATCAATGTTGTCTGTGAAGCGAATGGATTTACATCAATTTCAGATTTGTTACTTTGTTTGTAATCACAACAACGTCATTGTCCTAGACCTCGGTATTGGACAGGCAAAATACACATGTGGGCAGAGTACAACCGTTCGAAAGGTATCATGGCCGTTGATGTTTCAAAAAATGCGTACCACCGAGTAGAATTGTGGTGTGCTTACAACTAGTTGGTTGACTCATAGTAGTTTAGGGTTAAGTTAAGTGCTCTTCAATCAAAGATGACAAGTGTAATAATAAAACCTCAATAGGGACAGTCAACACCACCTCGTAGATTGTTGAATAATAGGAGGTGGAGTGATACAAGGATTTCGTCTTGGAATGACTGAATTTTTCTAAGAATTGGCTTAGATACTTGTGGTTTACTAACACAAACCTTAAGGTAGTTTTGTACTTGAAGTCGTTACATATTCGTTTCCACCACATAACGGCCGTGACTGTATCGGATCGCTGATGAAGTTGGGACTCCGAGATTCTCGAATGGATTCCTGTTCGCGAGTATCAAACTGAAAACGGGCGGGGTTATTGTGGTTTGATCGCACTCTATTTGATAGGTTCAGATAAGATTCGATACAATCAGCCTAATAAATTTCGCGATGGCTTCTCACATCTTTTTGCGTTTCGCCGTACCAACGTACTAATCTACACAGTTGTTCCTTACTCGGCTGCTTTCTTCTCAGCCTTCGTTGTTAATCCAGTGGATTCAGCGTCTAATCTCGTTGGCTGAACCTCAAAAAATTTGCCACTCTGCCGCTGCATCTTCGCCTGGGCGAGAACTGACCGATCCACCACAAGCACTGGCCTTGCATCTTCTACGAGGTATCTTTTCTGATGCGTGCCTTCAAGCTCATCAATTATCCATCTGTGTGCCAGGCCACCCGACTGCGAATGCCATCGTGCAGGCGCTGCGGTTAGCCGTCTTACCTGGCTTTGATTTTCCATCATGGACTGTTTCAAATGCTGCCCTTCAGTTGCATGGTAAGCTTTCACTGGATAACGTAGCGTGCCTCTCGTGGCAACTGCATGAACCAGCAAGTGGTTTTCTGAACTACTGTTTGAGTACCCGTTTTTGTGAAACGTTTTGTGAACGTTGTGTTCGTTTCAGCGATTTAATTAACCTTGCAGGCAAACGCTGTTTACCGCCCCATCGGCCTCCTCATACGATGGTGTAATAAATTGATGACACCTGAGCTCATAAGGAGTGTTCTTGATGGTTGTGCCAATTATCTCAAAAATGCATAAAAAAGATGGTTCAGTCAAATTTCGATGTGTTGCCTTCGTCGCCCTGCAGGTTGCTTACTTTCTTACAGAAGTCCACATATCTGATCAGTGAGTTGAGTGATTTTAGCCGACCGAGCTGGATCAACCCAGCCGCCGCCAACTGCAAATCTACCTCGCTAGTCTACGATTCTCTGAACAGAAGGACAGGTGGCCAGGGAATCGCTCTTTATTACTCCCTGTAGTGAGTGTATGCCCACTTTCGGCCGAAATTTGTTCTCTACAAGATAAACACGGAAATCACAAGAATCATCTTATACGCCATACGATTATTCTGTTTGCTAACAGTTAGGGTGAGCTGGCAATTACTTTATACATTTGGGCTTTCGGTTACCGTCGGACTAGATCAACTGTATTAATATAGACTACTTTTGTGGGCTTTACGTAATTGAGCTACGTTATCCAGAATGCTTCCTAATAATCATGAATTCTGTATGTCAGCGAGCGCCCAAAATGACGATACTCACTTGCCTTGGCCAGTCTTATGTGCATCCTATTGTGTGGTTTTGCTGTCGCGTTTACCAAATAAGAGTCATTCACCTTCGGCTTTCCAAGTGCTTGAGGTCATTGCGTTTCATTTATGTAGGCAAGCTGTTTACGATCTCAAGGGATGATTTGTGGGCCTTCCAACCATATTCAGACCAATTACAACTACGCTGACCTACCTGTAGCATGAGTACCACCGGTTGATGAATTCTTCTCCTTAGAATCCATTTACTCACTCTGAGCTAGTGACCGCCCATCTCTCCGTCGCAACGAGACGGCGTAGTGCGATGGCCTACGCATCTCAATGGACTGTTTGGCTAAACTGAATGACGTGACAATTATACCGACAAAGTCACTCGTACTAGCCAGGCGAATAAGTAGAGGTCTGAAAAACCAGTCTTCTGATCCTCCAGGTTGATGTTTAAAGAAGAGTGACGTCATATTCCGGAAAAATTATTGGTTTTGGTACACTGTTACTCATCCACTGCCTTGCATTAAGCTTTTCTGTCCGTGTATCGACCACACGTGTATCTGAGACCACATACCACCATGAATACTCACAATACCAATAATCCCATACTCCATCGGTCGTTTCGCAGCGTTAACTAGGTCTCCCTGTCTGCCTCATTTACCAGAATGGATAGGTGAAAACAGGCTATTGCTGACCCGTCCCCTACTGTCCTGTCACATTTAACTTTCAGGTTCCTGCCGACTCCATTTCTGGCCATTACGCTGCAGGTCACCTAATAGGTTTAGCTAATCATAATAATTAAAGTAGTTCATCCCGAAGGTGATCTACTGAATGACGTTGCTGCTGAGATCGGCGTAGGAGTAAGTTGGAATGGGGCGTTGACTTAGTCATGGAGCTGTGATGTGTTTCAAAGGGTGATGTGGCTATTAGGGACTCCTGGACTGGATGCTCGCGGGCGGGCATGATTCGGGTGGCGTCACACCATTCATCTATATTCCATTTGAGCGTGCACATTTTGTCTGTTAGCACTTTTGGCGGTAACGGGTTACGATGTGTTGTGAGTGGGTAGATGCACAAGGACGGGATCAGACTCATCTACACGTCTGTCTGTAGTATGGATGGTGAAACAGTATTTTGTTAGCTCTTGTCTAGCGGCTACCTTTGATTGAAGACCTTCGTGGAGTAAGTCCAACCGAGTAAGGAGACGACCACCAAGCATATGTTCGATACGACTGCTGCTGGTAGCTTCTTTGAGAAGGCTCTGATAAACAAGTACAGCGCGATCCAACATGTTCTCCGCTGTCCGCACAGCACGCTCAGCCGTACCGTTCGAGGTGGAATGATGAAGTGCTGCGGTAACATGTTCGGTGTTTCTGGTAAACCAGCTGTCGCGAAGGTTGTACTTTATTCGATTATTCTACTGTCCACATAGATGCGTTTCCATTTTGTTTCTGGCCACCTCCAAGAGTGCAACGGTATCTTGGGGGCTGCCTTCTGGTTTTATTGGCATAGTGCATACGACTTAACTACTGTTACAATGTCACCATCCATAGTGAACTATCACACGTAAAACTGGGATGACGATTTCGTGGAGTTCATCAAGGATGAATGATCGCAGCCTGTTCGGAATCATCACATATGCTCCTCAAAGTAGGTACCCAATTTAAAGACTTAATTCGGTCATTCTGGGCCGTAAAGTTACAAATCCGTCAGGTGTCCATTCTGGCTATTTGATCTGCACGTATCGTTTCAGTAAGGCTAACATGGTGTCTTTGTTTCTTGTCGTTTAGCCGTAGACGTAATAAGAGAATAGGTGAAGCGTTGAATGGGGTGTATCGGTTCTGGGATGAATTCTATAGGCTGTGTGTCTAACAATAGCAACTTACTGAAGGAATTGGATTGACCATTCTGTGTCTGCAGTTTTGTTACAGTAAACCGTTTTGTTAGGCAATGATCATTCTGTTAAAGGGTAAACATAACAGTTTGGAGACGGACATAAATTACGTGGATTATGGCATATTCTGTCAGTGTACATTCCACATTTTGTAACACACTTACGGAGAAATCTACTGCCAAATAGTGGTTACATTCAAAAACTACAAACTTTTTTCACCTGCTTACTAAGCTTGAATGTAGAGGACATTTTAAAAATTAACTTACCCCGTCATTACCTAGGTCAGGAACGACGACAGCACTTTGACAAATCACGATTACATATCAAATAATGTTGGTTATCCGTACTGGAATCACCAGACAGCATACGGAGAGGAAGATAACATGTTTTTACAGGACGTTATAAATTCCATACAAGACAACAACGTGCTGGTTTATCTGTCAACGACTTCATCTCACAGTTCCTCCAGACTGTGCCTGCGGACAGATCACATCCTCGGTGCCCAATTGTTATGTTTATTGCTTAACAGGATGATAATTGTCCATCAAGACGGCTTATCACAAAAACAACATACTCAGGTACAGAGCTGTTAGTCTTATGCAAGGCAATACGCACTGTGTGTGTGTGTGTGTGTGTGTGCGAATTCTGCATGTTGTAGGCGTTGTCTTTGACGCCCTTTACTGGGATCTAGCCGCTTTCCGGCGGTTGACACGTGTTCATGTTGTAGTCCTTTTGGCCGTTGACATGATCTCCCAAGAAGGCCGCGTCGGCGAGTGTGAGTCTCATTTACGTGACAGGTTTCGGATAGCATCACACCGCTGGGATAACGGTCGGGTGTATTGCAACTGTTCTATGAGTGCAAGCTATTTTTAGGCATCGTGCGCATCATTGTTATACATGGTGCCCACTTTTCTGAGTGAGACGTCTTCCCAAATAGACCACATAGCTGTTAGTTGTGAGTGGCTGGGTTCCATTTAGAGCTGTGATTCTTATTTGTGCACATGTTGGCAAATTGTCGTTTTGTTCCTAATTTGGTGCACGATCCTGCCGACATTGACGGCTGGCTGTTGAGAAAAGTTCTATGACATCGGTTAAGCATAGATATCAAATTGGTTTGGAGAGCAGGTTTAACCATTCTCACCATGTATCTCTCACTCTGTACATGTATGTCCATTCGTACCTATCGTCCTCTTGAAAAAGTGGCACTGTGTGTGTGTGTGTGTGTGTGTGTGTGGAATTTGCGATCACGCCTCTTGATTTACCCAGTCTTTCGATAGAGGTGTTATTGATTCTGGGACCACCAATTTGTATACTCCGCGTTCCAGTGGATTTTGGGCGCACTCAACTCTAGGTTCTAATGTACCTCTTGATTCTCCGATGATCAAGCCAGATGTTTTGAAGGAGCCAAGTTACCGTGACGGTGTCACTCCCTGGAGATACGAGTAATTAAAACGTACGCAAACCATCTCCTCTAGCACCGCTACTAGACAGACCTTTTATGCGAAAGGCAAGTGCTGCTAACAGACTAGTTTGTGCTAGGTTGCCCACGGAACACGGGCTGCCGCATGTATGAGATGATTTCTCAGTCAGTGAGGTGATTTTCACCTCACTAGTGTTGTTCACACGTTGCGGGAGTAGTGACGCTACTATGGAGTTTGGATTTTTTCTTCACACATTCTGTGACAATGTTAGTCCTGATTTTCTTGGCCTGGGTGATATTGCGTGGTATAGCTCGAGGCTCTCCCTTTACATCTCTCACTCTGAGTCACAATATGTATGATCGAAAACTCACTACCTCGGTTGTTGGCTTGCTCAGTTCGCCGATTTTCCCTATCCAACCCCTTCTTTTTCATCTAGCTGTGCTGGTTCTCCGGTTAACAGGCACAGATTGTGGTCGACCTAGGATAAGCACATCTGAGGTTTTTGACACATACGTGGGTCTGCGTGATATGTGTCTGGACACACTGGAGCGGGCACGCAGGGATCACGAAGGACTGACTTCGACAACCAAACTGATGCCTATCCTCACCCTACTTGCTCGACTGGATCCAGGCAAACATGAAAGGTCGGTGTTCATTGTCCAACGTATGACTTTCTCCTTTTTACCTTTATTATTATTTTCAGTGGTCTTAAATGTTTGATACCGTGGTTATCTGAACCTCACGAGGTTTCTTTGACGCGGTAACTATTGACAAACTTTTAATACCAACTCTGGTAATCGTTGTTGCGTTTTCCCGCTCAAATGCTTTCTTCAAGTGAGCCCTTCGGTGTTACGACCCCCTGAGAGAGGAAGGCAAGAACGGACAGGAAGACCGCGAGCAGTACCTCGATTATGAACGATATCGCAAACGACACGAATAATCGGAACGCAAGTACTCGGACCCAACTCTCGCAACTTAGAACCTCCCAACAAGAAAGGAAAAAGACGGCCTTTAAACGAGCTTTATTTGCTGCTCAGCCCGAAGGCAAAACAGTGGCTCAAAACTGCTGTATTTATAGGTTTTCGGTGGCCTTGGTCCTAGGACACTGAACGGACCAATCAAAAACAAGCGCGCGAACTCGAATCATCCAGAATGATGGCGGACATTCGAGTTATCAAAATACAAGCATCTATTTCCCTTGGGAAATATAGCGAGTTTTTTGGGAAAAAGTGCTTTTCCCAACATTCGGTTCATTTGGATATGTCTGTCGTGCTCAAATTCGCCATCAGGATGGTCGGCATAAAGAATATCTTTAGCAGCTGTATTTGTGATTTCAACGTCATTTCAATACATTAGCCGCTTACCAGCACTCAAGCTTCATGCCCTCTATTAATCGGCCAAAAATCCTTTCATGATGAGCCTCGGTCCGTTTACATAAGTTGACTCGTCTAAGCGTCCATCCTATCGCGGGTATTACTCCCAGTCGTCGGGAATTAATAATCCCGCACAAGGTGTCTAGGCTGTTTTTACTTTGCACGTTGGGTTTTGGATCGCAGGCAATGTTTCAGCACAGTTTATCTGGAACAGGCAGGCTGATGATTTGGTCTACACCGACGTCTATTAACAGGTGTTTCAAGTGGAATCGCCTGCAAAGGCCAGTTTAACAGCACCCTGTACTCAGTGTGTCTAATCGTGTTTAGTCGGCTCCTCAGGGTAGGGTAAATTTGCAAGGCCGTCGGACGACGGCGTGACCATAAGCTACTAAAGCTTCAAATGTTCTGCTGGCTAACTGGTGTATTGGTTTTGCATGCTGGCTTTGAAACCCTGATAGTCCACGCGGCTATTTAAAAAGGTTCGTAGGCGTTCTATTTGCCACCCCGCATAGTATTTACTTGTCCAACAATTGCTCATGGGTAAACGTACGCGCACCAGCGCACGTGACACGATGGTTTCAGGTTGACTTTGTGCATCGATAAGGAGCATGAAGCCAGTGGACCTATGTTCAGCATTATAGAACGTGAAAGGTGAAGGAATATGTATCATTCTAATTTCGTTGCGAGTTCAACTTCACGCACATTCTTCATCCAAACACATTTTGGCCAGCACATTCCAAAAGCGAGTACTGCTTCGTCTGCTTTATCAAGCTGGTGATTGGTGACTTACCTGGTTTTGTCCAGAGATTAGGCTTTATTGGGTGTGATGATCGGTAGTAAGCTTGCTGTATAACATGCAGCTTTTCCTACGAGTAGCATTGTGCGTCTCAGACGTGCAAAAACTAACAGGCATGCTTCGGTGGTTGGAAGAGTGTGGGCTGAAAATCACTATTGCAAACGTGTATATGCATCGTGTGGGACGTATCACCGAGGCGTCTTCCGAAGGGATCAGGGTTAAAGCCGACTGTGGGGAAATGGCCACTCAGCTGACCTTGGTGAGGAGCAGGCCGAAGACGGTGCGAAGAAATCCTGTAAAGGTGAAGTAGGCCTCTTTGAAGGAGGTGCTGGTAATCGTTTTTGACAACCCGGCCGACCGCCAGGAGGCCATGCTAAATATCAGGGCGGCTTGGGTTGGACAAGGTGTGGATCTTTCCGTGTTCACTGCCAGTCTAGAAAAACTAGTAGACATGATACTACCAGAACTGAATCGAGAGTTCCGACGACAGTTGTTTGTGGGGCAATTTATCACTGCTCTCCGGATGGCCGTTCATTAGTAATCTGCATATCTCACGTTGTCCGGTGGGTGGACCTTGACGAACTCGTGGAATTGACACGAGGGTTGAAGGTTATGTCAGTGACGTGGGTGAATGCGAAAAACATGACAGTGAGTGAAGTTCAGGAAGTGATGGGGCACCTTGCGGTGGATGTAGGTGTGCTGAGAACTGCACCAGGAGAGAACGATAAGCAAGCAGGCTGCTTCAGCCGGAACGTTTACAGAGGAGGTGCCCAGCTCGGCAGGTCATGGGGTCTGAAATTAACATGTTCTCTTTTTGCTCTGTTTATTAGGCGGACCAGCTGGTACAGGTTCTCTGGAGAGGTGCGTCTTACACTTGTTGCGATTGACAGGGTGATCGGACGGTGCCTGGTCGATACTGGAACTACTATTTCGTTGATTGCTCGTAGAAAGGGGCTGGAATTAGGGTCGACTTCCATGATGCTCGACTGGCTGATGGCGTGAAGTAATGCGAGGTGCGTATTGGCAGCCATCTCGTGAATTGTGTTTCCAGAAACTTGTCACACAATGCTTGGAGCCGATGCCTTCATTGCAACAGATATAGTGACTAATCTGAGCATCAAGAAGCTGTCAATTAGACACTGTTCTCTGACACCCATTGGACAGCAGCGGAATAGCGTGAACAAAGTACATACGTTCAGGATCTCCAATCGCACAGTCTGTTTGTCGGATCGTTCACGAATGACGACGATCAGTACGACAACTAGAGTGTAAATGAAGTACCGGCAATCACGGCATTCTGACCGCACGGAATCCGTTAAGTTAAGTTAAGACAGTAGCCCATACAATTCGCCTGTTCCCCCGGTGAAGACTTTAAACGGGACATACTACTTTTGATTGAATTTCAGATGACTAACGAGGTATCTGAGAACAAACTAGTACCAGGACCGTCCTGTTGGCGATATTTTTGATAAGCTACAACAGGTGAATTTTTTCGCGGTGTTGGATTTACGCTCCGGATGGAGACAATTGGCAAGCAAACTCGCGGATCTTGAGAAAACTTAGTTCAGTCTTCTACTAATCGCATAAACGCATGCGCATGTTCGGATTATCCGGGCGTCGTTCCAATTTCGATATTTGGTGGTTCAGTTAGAGAGACGACCTAGTGCGGCAGTATATGAAGATGACACTGTTGTATACAGTAAAGTAGAATCGGAACACGTCGCACAACTAGATGCTGTCTTGAAACGAATTCAGGATTCTGCACTCCAGATCGATGCTTATAAGTCACAACTCGGACAGCCACTGATGTTGCTGCTGAGACAAGATCGGTCGGGGTGAAAGTAGGCCATCGCCATAGAAAATGGTGTTAGAGAATTCTTGACTCTAAACTCTGTGTGCATACGAAGACAGTTTCCGAGTTGAATATAGTGTTGCACCCTGTTCGGGAAATTGCTGTTCCGTAATTTCAGCATTGTACTAACCCTTTCGAAAGCGCGAGAAATTTGATTGAACCACGGATTCTCGGAGAGCGTGTGCATGGGTGTAACAAGAAGTAAACGAGCACCGATCGACACTGTACCTTCTCGATACGAGAAGAGCGGCAGGTATCAGCGAACGCGGCATTGTGGCATAATTCCATCAGAAGATGGAAATGATGACACATGTCGGCAGAGTCCTGATGCTAGCAGAGCAGAAGTATTCAACCGTTGGGGATGAATGTTTGACAACCCACGGGATACTGAGCAAATGTAGACCGTGGCTGTTGGGTTAACAATCTCATACGGAGACGGATCGTAAACCTCTAGAGTGAATCAGGACTGCGAGGAATCTGAGAGATGGGCAGTGCGTCTACAGGAGTATGATTGTAGTGTCACTCTCATGTCTGTGTCTGGCAATTGTGCTACTAAATGTCTATTTCAACCACGAGTAGACAATCAACTTCCTAACTGGACCTGTGGGGTTAACGGCTTAGTGATGGAGGTGGACCCGCTAACACTAGTGCGTTTACAGCTTTAGTGCACTGACGATAGGAGCCTCTATCTGGTGGCCGTTCTGAAATAAATGTAAAGGAAACTGGTAACAAGTAGCCGTGAAATGGCAAACTCAGGATGCACCAGGACACACAACCTACTTAAACGAGAGACATGCTGGTCGAAGTTGGAAGGCGATGTGACGACTTACGCACTTGCTTGTTAATAGCATTCGTTACTGAATGGTAGTAGCGGGGAGCCCAGCAGCTTTACCGCCAATACCTGCCTCTCAAATCGGTAAATTCATGTCGATGGATCTTATAGAACCATCTCAATTGAACGGTCAGTGACCGTTACGCTCTGGTTATGACAGCATTTTATCCTTTAGACTGAACCGACTGGCGTTTCAGAACAGAAGACGTCTATCATGGTAGATACGGTGAGAAAGCACATCGTTGTGAGTCACGCTATACCAGAGAACATCTTGACTGTTCAGGAACCGTGCCTGGAAAGCGTGGAATTTCGAGCACGCTTGCGGCAATTAGGAATCAAGCACATATGGACGATACCGTATCTCCCGGGGACGAATGGGCTTACCGTACTCAGCAGTTGATCAATCAGAAAGTGACTATCATCCAAGGGAGGTGGCTTGGGGTCCACCATACCACTGGTGTTATTGGCCCACCATGCGGTGGTGCAAATGAGCACGAGAAACTCTCCATTTCACTTGATATTCGATAGAAACCCTCGACTCCCGATTGATCAGTATACTCGACTATTGTAGAGAGAAAGGCGTCCAATAAATCGCAGTATTTATCGTCCAACTCGCTGTTCTTCCACACACGCACTCACGTTTGCGAATCGGGGCTCCGGTCCACAACACACCCGGTTTCCGTTCACAAGTCATATCCACTTATGTAGGCTATGTGTGTTTAACCGACGCTTTCTGTCGGAAGGGTTTTCCGCCTGTCATTTTTCATCGGTTGTTCCGACATCGTTGGGCGATGACTCATCCTGTTGCTCGTGTTGTCCGCATTCTAGCTGTTTTGGGCTTTGGCCGTATTTCACGAACGTGTCGAGTAATCGCATCTCCGATCTGGTCATCCATCACGTTTTGCCTGCCATGTGTCCTTCGTTCGTCCAATTTTGTTGGGCGATGGTTAATCCGGTCGCACATCTCATCTGCGTACCGCTCGTTGTGGGTGGGTTTTTGGGCGTACCTTACAGCCGTGTTGAGGTATTCCGCCGAGAGTTGAAATATTCGCACCTGAGAAAATTGCCGCGATTGTGCCAGGATGCCAAGTGTACAGCATTGACCCATTGCCCACGAGATCCTTGGTTGATTTGGTAGTCAGTACTTCTGCGGTTCTTACTGGTAAGTAATCCGTTCCGTCGTGTTTCTAATTTCTCAGCTCCGGGATCGGATGCTGCTGGTCGGCCGTAGTCCCTTACTTCCACGTGGTCTCCGATCTTGAACGGGCGCCATCCATGTGTGTTGTGCCTCAGGTCACATCTTCGTTTATTTCGGCGCTGTTTTTCTGCTGTCCGCTGAAGTGCACGGTGTTCCAGGTGTCGTTTTTGTGGCACTAATTATCCCTCTCTGTCTCCGGACACACAGATACCCAAGAGAATCATTAGCTCCCTCCCGTATGTCGGTTCCAGTGGTGAACTCTTATTTGTTGTATGCTTCGTCCTGCGGTATCCAAACAAAACACCCAGTAACCCTTTTTCCCAGTTGTTGAACACGCGTTCTTGCCCCCCTGTGAACACCTGCATGTGCCACTTGAATCACGCGTTTCCTGTGGTCCACTGGAATCAGTGGCAATCCTCGAGGTCGCAGCTCGTTGTGCTTCTCCACGTCGACGACGAGTTGGCCGTTTTCCAGTTGTAGCCGTTCCCATATGTGTAACAGCTCACTCAGTCCCGAAGTCAACGTTGAGGAATTCTGCTGTGAGTTGGACTACTCGCAGTTCCGGTTTGATAATCCGCCTCACCATGACAACAATGCGCTGATTTTGCCAAAGGATTGTGCACCAAAAGAAGAGGCGCTAATCTAAATCGGAAAGCCTCACAGACGCACTCAAAGCAGCAATCAACAGCACAGTGGCTTGATACGGCTAGAATGTTCAATACATAAGGAATAGTAAAGTATTAGGTTTATCGGAACACATGCGCCTGTATGTGGTTTTTTTCGGATCGAGCCCGGCATACGTGATCGTGCGAAACAAAAGACTCTAGGAAGACATGAGATTAAATTAGCAAAGTGGCACCTGTCGCATAGCGAACCAGAAGAGGACCATTGGACCAAAAACCATCATTGGATCTGTGGAAAGGAATTTTTCAGTAGATGACAAAGGGTCAAGGTGCTTTAGAAGAGGGAGGAGTGTTGTGTAACGTGCAGATCCGCCTGTGGGTAGCACAACACAACTCGTGGCTGCGGAAACTAGTGAGCATGTTACAATACCAAATGCCCCGGGGTAGGAAAACGGTTGTCGCTCTGTACGACAGTCAGGGATCTGAATACACGTCAACCATGCAAAGTGATGTTTGTATTCGTGGCTCCACATTTTCATATATATTGTATTGGAGGGTTGGCAACAAACAGCTCCTAGGGCCGGGTATCTTTTCCGGTCATAATGGGCTTGAATTATGGGACACTACTAGAGTATCACCTTCCGACTCAGAGTAGTGCTCAAGTTTCCTGATCGTCTTCATGAGGGCCGCAGCATTCGCCCCGGTAACCCTAACCCATACAGCTAAGTAGACAGTATTCGGTTTCCTGTCCCTTATGATTTCCTAGGTTTACTTAATCCAGTTGATTTGACAGTCGCGTTTTTGAACCGTGGTATCACCCATACTTACCATAGTGGAGTCAGAGTACTGAAGTGAACACTCATATCTGTTGTTCTCGTTCACGTTCTAGTGGTCATTCAACCCATCAGCGCTGTCCAACTAGTCGACCACACATACATACACACACATCCGTTTACCTCATTTGAAGTGGGTCAGTCTGTTTTAGTACCGAAATTGTAATCGGACGTGTGGCATTCAACAGGAGGCTGTCAGTCGGCGCCACTTTTGAATCAACGGCTGAAATTGTCACCAACAAACTAAACGACCCATCCGGATTTCGGAAGGAAATGCAACAATGTACGTGCTCTGTCTGTCCCAATTAGCAATCGAAGGTAACATTTAGTGTTATTTTATGCGAGTCCGTGCTAATCGGCGATCACGCATGCTAGGGTGTTCGGACGAGCACTTCAAATTTAAGGGCATTCTTGTTTCGGGTGGCCACCTGTCCTTCACAAGTGCATCTAACAGCTCATGCATTTGCTCCTGTATGCTGCATCCATGCGAACTTTCGTTTCCAGTTTACATTCTGGCTACCCCATTAAATTTGTATGAGCCTGTTGCTCTGATGCAGGATTTGCCTGCGTTAGTCTACAACCAGTTGATTGTAATTAAGAGTTTTGTCGCTTAGGGGCTTTTTCCAATTCTGTTTGAAACATGAATCACGCTTCTTCGGAACGACATCTCTGAACTAGTTACCGGTTCTTGTTTCCTTTCAAATGCAATTTTGCTCATGAACGTAGCATTAAAGAGCTGTGTTGTGGGTGTACGAGACCTGAATCTGCAGCATTCTCTGATAATCTGAACCACTGCTACAGGCTCTGCCTAAACCACGTAGGATGAAATAATCAAGATACTTGAGTGTGATCTCGTCATGGACGTGTATTATCCCGCGTGGATCTAGTCTTTGTCGACTATGTAGTAGATCGAATGCGTCCTCACACTGATTACTCAAATGCAACGATAATCCTGTGCTGTCATTTTACGTGGTTAGTTATACGTTCACGCTCGCCAGGTACAGTGCTGATAGTCACTCGATCGTCATCGACCGCACATTCTCCTTGTCCAGTTCGTTTGTACTGATCGTCAGCCGCCTCCTTGAGTTCGTCGTCGTGTTCCGCTGTTGTTTATGAGTAGCCTTGTGTTTCGTGATTCACCCGAGTCCGCTTATGATTGGGCTGTTTGTTTCAGTTAGCGTCAAATACGATTTTTCTCATATGACAGTGATTCTAGGAGTCACTTACGCACACTTTGTCTTCAAACTGCGCCTGAAGTGGAGCTGTCATTCGCTCAAATCATGCTGATAATCGTGTTTGTCAATTTCTCATCAGTTTTTCTTCATTGTTCACCAGTTCAACAGATGCTTGCATGCGTGAACTGTTGTCCTATTTTTTGCTGAATCATCAAAACTATGCTGTTCGGCAGTTGGCCGCCTTGGCGTTTCTGGCCTTCGTGCGAACTACAATTTCCCCAGCTACATCCGAACTCACCCGGTCCAATGCAGTGGCATCACTGTGCACCGGTCTGAATGCAGTAAGTCTTGTTGGACCAATACGCTTGCTACGACTCGATTCAACTATGGTTGGCCGATCAGCCGAGGCCACATTGACTTCCAGATTAAGCATGAACGCGGTGCACGGCCAGCTGTGCTTGTTACGCGCTTGGTTTCGGCAGCCTACCACAGCCTCTATATTGGAACTGAAAGGAAAGTAGGTTTTTTGTATAGCGTTTTGTTTGAAGAGGATAATCTGATTTTTTTTACTAAGGGTGATATCTTTTCCTCTATGACCGATTTTCCTTAGGATAAGTACAACTTCGTGTACTGTCATCAGCTGCAATCCATTTGCACCATGGTAATGCCAACCATAAGGTGCGTGATAACATTCGTCATGAATTGGGTGATTACTTAGTTCAGTTTATCTGTCTCGTCTCAGTAGCACTACAGTGAATAGGTTCAAAAGTATAACCTTCACTCAGGAGCAGACACGCAAAGAGCACTTGTTTGGATTTTAGCTGTCCATCGTTTCCACTGTTTTCATGAATATCTCGTTAAGCTCCTGAGGAGTATCGCGCTAACCGTGTACTTTACTCTCGACTCGTATTTAAGTCTAGTCGTAGTTGGGTAGTTGAGTTAGTTGCTGTTTTCCTAACAAATTTTAATATAATAGCCAACTGGTACTCTCTCCTGGATGGGACTTTTTGAGATGGTCGTACTAGTTTGTCCTGCGCAAAGAGTTAGATTCAAACGAAAAAATATATACTACCCTGGCGGCCACGCTTATAACTGACTTGTTATGCCTTAACATCAGTACGGGGCAAGTTAGAGCACACGTGAGATAGTATCAAGGGTGAGTTCGTTGGATGCATCGGCGGGGTCGAACTTAGAAGACGGTTCCCAGGTCGACTATACCCTATACTCTGGGACTGCTTAGTTGATACTCGTGGCTTTCTGAACCTTAGGCATTTACGGTCTGTCGCAATTGTATCAGTGCTCTTAACATTGGTTATGAAATTGTCCAGTGTCAAATTGATAATGTTTGAATTCAGAATATTCAGAAGTATTGTTTCACGTCCACACTTTGATCATCAGATCCTCACTGCTCAACGCGGATATCCCAGTGTGTGGAAGGTGAAAGTACACTATAATACTCACGTGTAGTCAGATGATGCAATTAATAGCTGGAGGGAAGCATGAGAACAAACAGTGGAGTTGTACTCTGGCAAGAACTGATATTTTGCATTCACGAACATGCCATTGACAACTATGACCTCTCGAAATCATCGTTATATGCAACTGGGTGTTTGTGTTCGTTATGAAGTTGACACACGTCACGCGTGCCGGTTCTCTGAATGACACCAGCGTCCTCAGGTCGTGACGATAGTAGTCTGTCTTCACGAACTGTTATTGTTCGATTTGGGTGAAACTATGCTATTCATATTCCATTTCAATAATCTCAACCGGAAGGCATGCTCTGCTTTCATAAGTATACATTCATTACGTTGTAAATAAGTGACTGGAATGTCCAGTGAAGTTCACTTTAACGAAATTTTACAAATTGTGCAATAGTACTGACTGAAGTTCACAACGTTGTACATCTGATGTTTTCTGTTACGACTTCCTTAGTCTCTGGTGGATCGGACATTACCGCCTCGTTGTCTACAAGCCTTTTTTAGATTCAACATGAATGTTTTAATTTAGAGTTTTGTTTGCAGTGCACGCTTTGTTTCCAATTAAGTTTGTTGTTGATAGCACTCAATCCTTTTTGTTCAACTGTCCGAGTGTTACCAGTCGTTTTGTTATATCCTTTCTTTCATTTGTGTCACTTAACTATGCGCTCACAATTTTGGCTGTTCTTCATAAATCCTGGCATTCCTCCTCGTTCTTTTAATCATTTCGTTGCAGTCATTTTGATTGGAAGGTCGCCTTGATTTTCCTGCATAGAATACTCGTCGATCCGAAACGTTTCGGTCCCGAAGCCTTACTTCTGGTACCACATTTTTGTGATGTGATGTTGACCGTGCTAAATTCGACGGGCAAACTCAGCCCGGACATACAGGAGGGATTTGAAACTCTATTTCATCGTCTTGGATTTCGCAAGTTTTTTTGTCTGTCAGACACAGTAAGATTTTCTCTATACACTTTTTTGTAGCTGTTCACGTAGCTATCATCGTGAAACAGTTTGTCCCCCTCATAAATTTGAATAGCACACAGAAAACACGAAGTCCGCGAGGTGAATTCATTTCGTGCAACCATTTCAATCCTAAACGTGTGACACAATTCTAAATAAGCGAGCGGTCAACCGATTTCGAACATCACTTGGTTTTATCATATTAGTTCACCTTCAAAGGGTTCTTTGACCTCAGTTTATTTTCTCAATCCATTCCGTATACCATGTGGGTATCATCAGCTTACGTATCCGGAATGTGCTGTGTTCTCCAAGATCACAAAACACCGGTTGCAGATTACCAGAGGTCTATGCCTGTTTTCTCCCCGGACAGTGACATTGTAGTGCTGATAATTTGGTTTATCTCTTAGTGCTGTTGCATAAGCGCTACTCATTCACATTTCAGAGGCCAGAATGGCGCTTCTCGTCCTGCGCCACCTGTGGAGCGCGAAAAACATCAGTCTTTCGATAAAGCAATGGTTGTATTCTACATTTGTACTCGTAAAACTGGACCTGTTTGATCGGAATTATTTGAAGGATTATCTTTCGTTGATAGTCGCTGCTATCTCGTGATGATTCGCACATTGTGGAATTACTACAATAAGTAGAGAGGCGGTAAACAACAGAACTTCTCTTACTGATAACCTGAACCTCACCATTCTTGACGCAATCTCTTCATCGGTTTAGTTGGCTCACATGCACCCTCCGGACGCCACTTGACCATTTGCTTCGCTGATTCTTGTTTGCGGAATGCGATGTCAGTTGAAAGTGACAGGAAGGTGGCATGCAATGACGCATTTGGGTTTGCTTCCCTTGATTTTATCACGCCCCTCTTTTGGAAACCCGAGTGTTCCAAACGCTAATAGTCATATATATATAATATATATTATATATATATATATAGAATTGTGACTAGCTTATTCGCCTACCACCAATCAGCCTGTCATATGTTACGTACCTTTTTAATTCGTCTTCTATGTCCCGTGGCGCCGGCGTAATCAGACACGTTTGAGCACACTGGTCCTTTTTGTAAGTTATTGGGTTGGTGTAAAGAAATCCATATTTGGTCTTCATGAAATTTTGTGTTTCTTGACACATATCGATCATCGTTAAAGTAATTAGTTACGCAATTTCCTTATCGCTTTCCATCCTATCACCGATGCACATTTCGCCTTATACTCTCTGTCTGTTTTTAGTTCCGTCCACCTTCAGTTCTTCTACCGTTCAGTTTGCATATCGATTTTTGTACAGTAGGCTAGTTAACGTCCATGCTTTTTCGATTTCCACTCGTCAGCGTTTTCATTCGGAAAGTTTTCTCATATTTCGTCGGCTGATGGATCGCGTCTTGCGCCGTCCTTTTCCGCTCGTGTGCTCGTTCGATGCGGACCCTTTTAATCCAAGATGCTTGAATCGATTTCTGAGCGTAGCTGAGGATGAGGATGTGAATACGTTCCTTCCCAGAGTAATTGGACTTTGGCATCGTGCGGGACCCGACCTGGCCTACTCTCATCCGTCTCTTTGCTGGCGGATCACACAGCTATGCTCCTTCGCTCTCGTTCATCGTGAAATATGTTCATTCGTACCGATGCTATCCCTGTCACTTTTAAGGGCTTTATTTGATGTCAAGGTCGGCATCGGATCCAGGGACCTGGTCCATCATGCTCACGCGCTACTATGTGCGACCATCGCCTTAGACAAATCTGCCTTCGGGTCAGTGCTTTTTCGTTCCGGTCTGTCTTCGGCCTACGAATCAGTTCGCAACTGTATACCAAGTATGCATGAGCGAGCTCGATTCTCGGCCAGTTCATCTGCTTCTGATTAGGCTTTGACTGTCCAACACCATCCAGCTCGTCTTTCTGGCTTAGTGTCCCCGGACAGCGAACTTCATGGTGTAAACATTGGCAGTTATGTTTCTTACGTTAAACCGCAATGATATATATATATATATATATATATATATATATATATATCGAGCAGGCTTTTTTGTTTTAACGTTGACAGTTAGCGGTGTCGTGATGCAACATCTGCATACTTCTAGTTTACCAGGCAGTAGTTTACACACCTGCTGAATTGGTGTCATCTGTCATGGTGGAAACACGCATGCTATTCATCCACCTCCCACAGATAAGTGTCCGTTTTTTATTCGGAAGCGTATGGAATAACTGTGTAAACTTGATTTTATTTAATGGACTGTGTAGTTTGTAATCCCCTGTTATTATGAAACAGATACGTACACTCTGCAACCTTAGTCCAACAATGTTTCCCAAGTCTGTGTGGCTACCGTTGGACCCGCACACGTTGCCTTGATGAATCTTGTCGATTCTTCCACCAAACGATTGTTGTGCTAGCCCACATATTCTTTACGACGTCGTCTGTTTCTGATTATTGATCAACTAGCCCTTTGTTTAAAGTTCCAGTGCATGTCAAGAAACTGTTTGCCGTTGTCAGGCCTGTGATCATTGATTCACCTCACGCCTACTTAGAAGGATTCGTCGGCCATCTTATTAGCTTCAACTTGCTCTGTTCACGTGGTGTCAGTATGTCTTCAGCCGGTAAGCATATTGTTGTTCGGAACAATGGTGAGTAGTGGGGGACTTTTTGTTTACATCATTTGAACACCCCTAATCGTTAATCGCAGATTTCGTACTCCTACACTCTTTTCTTTCAACCCCCTACGACTGGTTAATCCTTCCTGTTACTTCAACTTGTACTGGAGCCATCGACAGACAATCAGTAAGACAGTGTCCTCCCTCTCATGTCCCTTCGATCGGGCAATCCGAGCATTACTCACAGTCGAATGTAGCTATGCGTCTGGATATGATGATTCAGTCGTGCCTACCTTCAGCTTACTGGCGCAGTACTCCGCACGGTTCTCTCGTGGAGGCTTAGCTGAAAAGAAAAATACTGAAATGTAATGCAAATAGTTTGGTATAGAAGTACGTGTTAAGACACCCAACAAAGGACACGGAACAGACATAACTCAAAGTTGGACTGGAAAAAAACAGACAAAACATTCACCAGACAATGTGCCAACAACGTTGGAGAAAAGGAAACGTAGAATCTCACAGACATCCAGGTTTTTGAAGAGGGGAGCGAGTGAGTTGCCAAACGATGGTGATCGTTGGTCGATGTGAACAAGAAAAAACGAATATAGATTGTGTAGCCTACTTCAGCCTGAAGTACTCGTTTTATCTTTGTCCACTGTGCGTTGGTGACCTACTAACCCTAGATGGTCAACGCATTCGCGGCCACACATCGCAACACTGTACAGTCGTGTCACCACGACCTGTGGATCCGATGGTTCCTTAGCGTATCGCCTGCTCGCATTCACGGTCGCGCAATCGCTGCTCAGTGAACTTGCGGACACCTGTGCTGATTATACTTCTCCCGACCGTGCGGTTCAACGTTAAATTCTTCCAAGATCTCAAATCAATGTTACAACGCGACAGACTTACCTAGAACATAGGTACATACATACGCATAGGTATAATGTAGTACGTTTGAAAAATAGCTTGAACCTATCTGTTGACAAGCCCTTATGTTTGCTCGCTGATTTTCTGTTCGTTACATGCAAGGCGAGTGGCATAAGGCGGCCCTGATGATGCTAGGTGAACAGAACTACGTGCAACGAAAGGGTTGTCTGCTGTTTTGAAGGCGTGTATGATGAACGCGTCAACGAGAAGCACATGGACAAATTTATCGTAGGCTCTAAAGAAGTTGGACACAACGTAGTATGTGGAAATAGAGCCTATTCTGACTAAAGAGATATTTGTGTGAGCAACGCAGAATAACTAATTCTGTTGAATTTCCTTCCAATCAAACCGGAGAACAGTAAGCGAAATATGTTAGCACGGTATACAACAGTGAAAGTTCAGGTTGGCAACTGATGTGATAGATGTCGAACTGTATCCAAGACGTTAGTCTACGTTGTACCTAAAGTGGTTCGTTAGAATATAAGTTTAGAATTCGGTGACAACTTTAGGACCATTGTACTGTTGTTCTTAGTGTCTACGTGTTCATTGTTTGGTTTTGAACCAATTAATCTTGCTTTCCCACAATTTCATTTAGAATGCTGCCCGAATGGTGGTTGAATGGCTTTTCCACTTGCTTGCAACCGACTGCTCCGGAGCCAGCTCGGCTAGTTGCTGCGCTGATTCCCTCGGTGTGGGTCGCGACTTTTTTGGAGCCAGTTTCCACACGGTGTTTACGCTCAGGGTCGGAGGCTGCAGCATTTAAATCTACCAAACAACTCATTGACGCGAAATCGAGATGTCTGATATTGTACGTTTGCACGTTGGATGTGGTTTGCCTTCGTGAATAGGGCAAATATTTAGAGTTGACCGTTTTTGCGTCCTCTGTTGACTTGCCGTTTTATGTCACCATCGAAGGAACAAAGATGTATTTTATCGGGAGCGGTTTTTTTTATTCAATTATACTGAAAAGAACACCTACTTATAGTGTCGGGACGGAAGCCCGCAGTTTGCCAGTAAAGTACACAGCAGAACGCACGAAAAACAGCCCTGGGAAATTTGTAGGTCTTACCCAAGCAGTCTGGAGTGTCTGTTTCTGTGTGCTGAGTTTAACTTCGAAGCGCTTCCTGTTTCATTGGAATTTGATTGTGAAACCCGCCACTTAGCTCGTCGTCGTTCCATTCCCTTCGCTTGCACATCATTTGATGTTCTTTTGGCAACGTCTCGAACCTTCGAGTCCTTTGCCCTCATGCTCAGCGGCTCTTGTCGGAGTGCCGTCATGTTCTTTTCCGAATCGATCCGCTTGCTTCCTCGTAAAATAACGTAAACAGTGTGAATGCGACATGGAGTGCCTGTCGCTTGAGATTCACCGGCATACCAATCAGTCCTAAATCATCGGTAACTGCAATGCTCACTGAGCGGTATCACATATTCCTTTTTTTGACACCTAACACACCTTACTGGCTAATATTAGTTGGCATGACAGCATCATATCGCTCTGGGTTGGCCGTCTTATTTTAACATGGATTTCTTGTTTTAGTTTACGTACAGCCAATCTTCCACAATAGCTGTTCAGATAAATTGCGATCTAGTACTTTTTAACAGGTTTTCCTTCATAGCAAACTGATTGCACTCAACCTGGCAATGAGAGGAATTTTTTTCAAAAGGATTCAGTGAACTTCTAACTTTCCTCGTGTTTACCTCAGAATTACAGCTAAACTCGAGTGGGGTGAATCTTTGACAGTTTTGTCACTGTGATCAGCAGGCGCGAAAGCATTTCGTAGATTACGGTATCTGGGATGGCAGTCAACATTCTCGGCTAAACGTTTTTGTTGCAGAACTGCGGTGAACTCGGACTAGGCCCGTCATTTTGGATTAAGGAGCCAGCCTTATTCCGAACCAAATGGTCGCAGTTCGTCAGGTGTCATTTTAGGCTTGTTCTTAGGGTTGCTCGTCTAGATTCTCAATACTTGTTCGAAAATCGCAGAGTGAAACAACGTTCAACAGTCTGTTTGTGCTGTTAGATGTTAACGATTGACCAGTGGTTAAATCATGGTCGATTGATTTGTTAGTCCGTTTCCGTTACGGATGTACTTGCAGTTCAATTGAATTGGTCGGCGCTTCGCACATCGATTTACTTGAAGATCGCTTGCTTATGATCAGATCGCTCCAAAGGGCACTGCAACCAATAACGTTAGACATCGTGGTTTCAAAATTCGAGGCCCGTCTCATTGAACTAGCCCAGGTAAACGTTTACATACACGCACTTTCCCACTGTTGGCTCTTATGGTCGTTGCCACACTTCCGGCTGTTGCTACTCCTGATGTTCACTCACGACTTGACGAGGAATACCTAGTGAATAAAACTGCATCAAACAGAACAGAAACTCGTAGAGTCAACAGTTTTACGGATACAGACCCGCTATTAACTGCGATGCATTGCTATATCCAACACTGTTCCTGGCCCGTGACGTGGATCTTTGCAAACTCCTGGTCGTAATCATTAAGGTGGTCAAGACTTTGAAAGCCCGCCGCCGCGTAATCACCTGGCTGTTCTACGGTTTCTTCTAACCATCAGTAATCGCATTAAACAATACGCAGCACGACTAACAATCCATCGGCATGTGTGTGATCCCACCAGCCGTAGATACTATTTTGATTACAGTGAAATTTCCACACTGCACGCCAATGGATTGTCTAGTTGTCCACGCAGTCAGCCTATTTGGTACGAGCTAACCGGTGAGTAAAACGGGCATCGATTCGTTCATATCTCCGGTCCGCTAAGTACGGGTAAACACACACGCACTGTAAACCTTATCGCTGAACACTAATGGTGAAAATTTGCGGATGCACAGTTTCCTAGCCATCTGTATAGAAACTTCGTCAGCAATTTTGCTGGCTGATTGGATGACACTAAGGCAATCGTAGCCTTGATGCAATCTAATTTTATAAGGACGCTTTGAATGTTCAAAGATTATAACACACTGGTCAGCTGTGTTTCTGATTTACTCAGAGCAGCTTTGTCCGCATATCCAATGTCGGTCAGCTTATCTCCAGCCCATTGGAACCTGTGAGTGCTTGCAGAGAACGTGGGGGGTCAGATACCCGCTTCGAACGTCACTTGAGGTGGGGGAAGCTTGTGCTAACTGCCCATCAGCGTACACTCTGAACCTATGACATAACGTTCAGATATCTCTGTCGAATCCTATTTGTAGTTGAGAGCCCAAGGTAGCCGCTCGCAAATATTCACAGTAAAAACGGATATACAACCTGGACTTCCGTGATGGGGACAACCCCCGACGACATATTGAGCAGTCCAATCCGAAGCTATCTTTAGCTGTAAAGCATACACTCCTCTGTTCCTTTAACGGAAAACATCGCTGCTACATTTGGCGTCATCCCCGCGTTCTGTTTCATTTTTGGGTATTCCGTTTCACTTCGCTGGAATGTATTTTTTCATATGCCACTTCCCCTCTAGGTTCCTTCAAACTATGTTGTTCGCTCTGTTTGACGAGTGCCCGACGGTTCGCACTAGGATAAGTTCGGCAATCCTCAGCATAGACGGACCACTACCAGCGAATGTACCTGGATGTTCTTCCGCCGCTCACCTGATCGCCGCAACTCACTTGTTAGACCATATTGTACCAACGTGGCTGGTTACACCTCGTAACCGGTTCAAATGGTTCAGGAGCATTTACTTCAGGTTGATGCAGCGACTCAACGAACAATGCGTGGAGAGTTTGTTAATGAAACAACGGTGAGTCCGCTCCGTTCTCCGTATGCTTTGACATACTTAGCTGCTACACCGGTTTTCCGCATCCTTTCTGTATCTTCCAGGCTATTGTACAAGTTGTTCTCGTTTCCGGCCCGTTTTTTCTACAGATCTGTTCTGTACGAACGAGAGGTGGACAATGACTTTTGTGAGCCACGCCTGCTTTTGGAACTGATTGCAACGCGGTTCAATAATGAGGTGTTAAAGTCATGCTCACTGGTATGTTACTTGTCTGTTGTCATGATAGCACAAACAGTAGTATCTTCCCCTATCACTTCCTAACTTACACCTAACTTAGAATCGCAGACGAAGATTAGGGGTCGCCAGACTTCCACCCTACAATCCTTTGTTCGTTGAACTCGTAGCATTGGTCGGCGCGTACTCGATTCCAATTGGTTGATTGGGTGACCGTGACAGTCGCGTTTCCTAAACGCTTTCGGCGGAATAATTGAAATAACCCAACATACTTTGCTGTTTTCGATGCGCACACCTAATGTCTCAGTACGAACTCGAGTTGACGTGAGAAGATACCTAAACGTGCATTTATTGAGATTGACTAACATAAACGCCGCCGTCTTCCTTGTTCGCGTGTGGAGTGGTGGCTTTTCCACAATGCGTAACCTCAATTACTAGCAGTTCCTATTGGTAAGCAAGCTTTAGACATTTGGGTAGCTGTTCGCTTGGCTGTTAAACTACCTTTTTCTTCTTCTGATTGGCTTATAGACTGAGTGGGAATGGATTTCGTTTTGCAGTAGCCTTCAGGAAATATGTCACAAAGATCTACTCAAGCAATGCTCAAAGGGTAAGGATTTGTTTGCCACCTGGAAGAGGCAATCAGTCAACAGTTCCATCTTGTCGTTTCATGCAGTCTCGCCCGCGTGGTTCGCTTCCATTGTAGGATTTCGTCTACTTCATCACATCCAGGAGACATTGTTGAATACTCCGACCAATCCCGAATGAGACAGCTATTTTGATACTCACCGTTCTAAGATTGCTTACATCTTCTATTCACACCTAATTGACCATTTTTGCTAATACATATTTTGTTTTTATTCGCCTTCTCCCCCTCTGCACACATGTCGGCAGTCGTCCTACCAAATGAAGTCGGATAAGTTCTCTGCCCATCGCTAACTGCAAGTGTGTAGCTGGTGTTCCCTCTTACCAGAACGAGGTTGCACATGTCTCCGTCGTTCTGTTCCCTTCTCTGACTACGCTTTTTTGTCTTTTCAATGGGGCGGTTAATACCAAACTCCGTAGATTGATAGTGAACTCCAGTGGAGCTCATCTGTTGCTGCTGTTATACGTGAGACTGATAACCTAGAGTGGTTACCGGAATTTTTGTATGGTTAGGGTCACTTAAGTCATTGTTGTGCCGAGTTAATGTGATATTGGTTGTCAAGTGTGTAAACTTCAAGATTAAATTAAAGTAACTATACTACGACGAGACTGGACCTTGAGGCAATGTGACGGCTCGCGTATCTCGATGACCTATTGTGCTAAACTGGACGGTGTGGCGAACACATCGACCTAGTCACATATCACGCACGCGACAGAGCTGGAGATGTGGTAAGGACGGATCAAATTCACTAACGTAGGTGCTGCTGCTTTGACTGAGTTGTCTATGAAGCAAGTGCAAATTTAACCAGTAGTTGTTGCACAGCCCTCACTTTCAGCTTGTTTATTTGTTTGTAAATTGTAGACACTGACGTCACATTGGACATACGGACATTGATAGAAATCAGTACTCATTCGCAAACTTTTACATGCTGTTCCTCTCATGGTCCCATGGGATCCATGCATTAGCCACTGGCGTACTGTTGTTGCTGGTGACATGACATTATTACGGTAACAATCAATTTGAGGATGCAGGCAACCACGCTATCATGTCCATTAGAGGACGATGTATGAAATCAATAACAGCTGCCCTGGACCACGTAGTAATGACCAATGGTTAACCAACCCATTGAGTAATCGTAGATATTGGTGTTCGGTTTTCAGGTCATTGAGGGCGCATGCCTTTTTTGTCAACTTTAGCTTACTTTCATCCAGAGCGTAGCACTTCGTGGCTGCTTATGATTTCAAATATGCACATTTAGTTGCCAACCTGTGTTGTAACAAAGTCAACGCAGGATAGCAAACGAACGGCTGGCACTATACGGGAATATCGACAGCTTAATACATTTAAAAGGGCAAGCTCGACCGTTTATAAGTTTTGCAGTTAAGTGGACGGATTGGGTCGACGGAAACATGCCTTAGCATCGGGCGTATTACGCTAAGACCTAAGCAGAAGCGACTACCCTCCAATCAGAATGCATCTTGTTTGTCCAAAATAGTCACTTTTATTCTGCCCCATGCCTTGATGTCTAGACGATTGATGGCCAGGCCTCTAAACATGAGCCTTCCTGAAACGAAGAGCTGCTGTGGCGTTCTTTCGACATCACCAACTTTACTGCATCATAGACCATTTTTCCAGTGATTGATCTGTAACACATGCTTCTCGATCGTGAAGGGCGTGGGGAGTACAACTGCAGGATACAGTTAACAAGAAACAGGTTACAAAATCCAGGGCTGCATCGAGTGCTCACTAATCCGCATTTCAACATCTTGCCAGCAGGAAGCATAAGAATAACCGTGTGCTACTACGTACAGTTCCAAAACCCAACTCTCATGTATGCGAAGAAGTTAGGATTTTTACACTGGGAAAGGTGCATAATCAGCCACATTCCTCATGTCATCAGGTTGTCTATCACGTACTTCGTCGGGGTAATTGAATCTGACACTCCGGAACCATTCACTAGCCGAGACAATAAGTTTCATTACTGTTATCGGGTCTGCGGCATGAGTTATAGCTCCACAGAAATACGTTCCTACACGCGCGTTTCGAACCAGAACAGACGTATAACTTGGTTTGAAGAGTAAACCTGTAAGTTAAAAGTACGACTCAGGGACAGAATTTTCAAAATTTGTATTGCATCAGTGTGTATGAAAAGATAATGACATTTCTTTCAGGTGCAAAGTTCAAATCCGCGGTAGCGGTGCCACACTAATCGTCGGCGAATTGGTCGGGATTGCGAATATATCCGTTTCCGGCTAAAATGTAAACAAACTATGAAAAGTGGCTGCATCTGCGAGTAAGACGTAACAATCACCACTCAGAACGTAACGAGCATGTTTTCGACAACTCATCATCAAAATGATATAATCATAGGCTAGTTGACCTGTGGAGCATATAGGGATCCAGATGTCGCTAAAATCGGCGTGGCCCCCGAGTGTGATCCATTTTTTCACGATCTCAGTGTGGCTGCTTATCGATAACCTTCGTATCTGGTCATGACCCCCCTCAAGTAGCCCACCATAAGCGACCCAACTGTGTGAGCGATACAGCTGCGCACCAGCGAGTGTTTAGGAAGGCACTGGGTACGCTGTTAATTACCCAGATAGTACAAAACCACAGCCGGCGCCAGTTGGGTCACGTACTGAATATGTCAGGTAGGCGTTTCCGCACCGGGTATTATACGCATAGGTCATCAACAAATGGACAAGTCCAGATGTAGTCTCCAAATCGTGAATACCCTGGTTGTTCTGATGAGTAGAGTGCGTAGAAGTAGCCCGCTCAATTGGAGATCTGGGGTTCCCTTAAACCGTCGATCAGGCGAAGTTCGCCCTGCAAGTGCTCACTACAAAGCTGCAAGAGCTATCACCCGCAGCTTGATCACGAAGGAAATGAGCAGCCGTGCCAGCTAGAGGTGCAAGTGAACATGTGCTGCACTCTCCGCGTCAACATGATTCAGTGGAGAGCGCGCGGTAATTTCCATAGGTCAGTGCATCCAAGCTACGTGGACAAACCCAATGATCCTCTCTCCTGTCCGACAGACGTATCGTTCGTTTGATTCGGTGGCATGATGCAGACAATCGGTTGAGTGTGGAGCCGTCGAAGCGACCGGGCTATTCGAGTCGATGTGCTGATTAAGCTTAAAGCCGGTGGCGATCAGTGATCTGGTGTGGTACTGAAATGCAGCTATTTTTCGTAGACTACCGGTTGTGTCAGACCAGCTAAACCGATTAACGAAATCAAGCTAGTGCTCATGGAAGTAACTTCGGAAGTAGCTCGATTAACTAGAGCAACAACCAGATAAGGCATGACTTGATGTAGAAGACGGCTTACTCAGCAAACGAGGTAACAAGAAGGAAGTGAATCGATGCGACCATCGAATAACGATCGGCTAGACGCTTCTCTCCAAGTGCGTTAGCAGAATGATCGTAAGCAGAAAATTCCCACAAAATGCTGGAAAACTTTATCATTCCAATGAACGAATTCGTTAGGCTCTTAAGGCCTATTTTACCTTGCTTCTCTCCATGAACAACATGGGTGCCGTAGTTTGAATTGTAGTAATGCACGATTTTGTCGGCCAACCATACTTTTATATATTAATGTGAGTACAGAATCGGTTCGTTTTAAATAATTAACCATCATGCCATTTTCGGCTGCAAGCCGGCCAGTGGCGAGAGTGTTATGCTTGTCATTGTGATAGTCCAACTAGTATTATTGCGAGTCCTGTTCAAAAAAATAAAACCTTGACAAAGGAATGGAATATTACAACTTCTCGTTCAGTGTGAAACCGACACCATCACCGTATTTCTCGTCACGTTAACTATCTCACTTCCGTATTCTTTCTCAGGGGCATGTGCTGATGCTGCATCAACTGAACACAAAATATCATCTACACAAGCTGAATGCCCCCACATTTTGTTCGCCCTTCAATTTCCCCACGAAGAAATGTCTGCCAAGACGATCTATGTGTGAGCCCACCACCACGCCACTCGTGTCTCAGTGTGAATTCCCACTGAGTTTGAATTCTTCCTTAAACGTGCAACGAAAAAAATGAGGATCTTATTACAATGTCTAAGTGACGGATGAATTTGGATGAGACCCAACTGTGAAAAGTCAGAGCTTCGGCTGGATTCGAACCAGCGACAGACACAGCATGCCTCAACGCGGCAAGCGCTCTACCAGCNCAGCCGAAGCCCTGACTTTTCACAGTTGGGTCTCATCCAAATTCATAAACCTGCATACCACTCGTTAGTAAGTGACAGATGCTTTAACAGAAAAGCGACCGTTTTTGGTGGCAGGGAATTCGCAGTGTATGGAATAGGCTCATACTATACCCCTCAGACCCAGAATTTCGTGCGGTACTAACGAAATCAAAGGCAGTCTTTAGCTGATCCGTGAGAACTGAACACAGTTGCTATGTTGTGTGGCTGAGGGATGCAAATGTCAAGAATCGGTCTGAATGGTACATTTTTGAGACATCACAAAGGCAGCAAACATTAAAAACGACTGGTTCTAGTTTACCGAACGGAACCCACGTTGCGAGATAGCCTTCCTGGATATGTCATCAGATAACGCTCTACAAAATCAGCTCGTTCAAGTCTCACTACTCACCTGCCCCCCCAAGTGGTCTACACTGCTCTCACCGAAAAGCATGAAGACATGACCCCGGTTACAGGGCGTAAATCTACTCCGTACTCAAAGCAGAGAGTGACGACTTTTGTCTTTGAGTGTAATCAATTAGACGCCCCAGTTTTTCTTTAATATTCCTTACAATTGTGTTAATAAACCGACGAAAACGTATGCGCTCAGTAAGTAGGAAACCGATGCAACTTCACCGCATGTTATTCGAACGTCAGATCAAAACAAGCCTCATGGGTGTCTGATTACATCTTAAGGTGTCAAGTGAACATGGTAAATGAAACACTTGTTCCAGGAGAGTGAGTCGTATCTGTCACATATCAGTTTTAGGGTCCCACAAAAATGATGTTGAGATGAACCTGGTGACTTACACGCACAGCGAAGCTTTGTCAATAGCCCGAAGATCAACTCTGGATTATCGCAGTGGGACCGTATATGGGTCGACTGAGGCAAGCCACTGCAAAAACACTCGGCACAAACTCAACTAATTCTACAAGCACAAGCGCTTTTTGTATACACAACAAAAAACAGCTCAAAAGGGGTAACGGAGACAGTTCGAAGAATGCGGTTTCCAAGCGCCGATTTCATTCCGCGCTCATAATAACACTGCTCTCTTTATTTTGAACCGTATGTTGTTCATTCGTTAGGTTCAAATCTGAGCTTCGTGCTGTTTAGACAATTATAGTAATTAATGTCATCCTACACAGACTTATTCATCAGGTTTATTGTCTACATTGGAGAATTGTCTTGTGAAACACGTTACACAAATGGAGGCATTCAATGCGATAACGCACCCGCTGTTCGTCTAATGAACATAACTACATTTGAATTCTAAGTTGAAGGTCTCCTAAAAGCACTGGAAATCTACCGCATAAGGACACTAAGTAAAAGGTGATGATCCTTTGGTACACCTGCCACGCATCAGGCCCTTGAAAACTGCTACAGATTGGCAGTTCTTTTTCACAGTCTCTGGTAACGACGTCGTGGTCAAGCCAGAGTGGAAACGCAATGGGTTTTAAGGCAAAGTAGAGCATGCGCGACTAAGTCCCACCTGTGTCGTCAAATTCGGACAACAAACACCCGTTCAGATGCTGTCAAAGTTTCTGGGCTGGTCGAGATCTTGACATTGCAATAAACATTGGGGATCGGCGTTCTTTCCCGGCCAACGGTCATGGTAAGTTCTGATCGAAAAGTTTCTGTCAACTCAGTTATCCGACGTTCTCTCGGGAGCTGTCTACGTTGCAGAGGAATCTCAGTGAAGTAGATCAATCTATTGACGTCGCTGTACACCATATGGAATGCAGGGTGCTTATTTATAGGCAGGCATCTCGAGCGTTCTGCGTGTCAACTGGAGTTCGGCGAATGTGTCCGATCTTCCCGCTGTTTTAATTGTGGGATGGACATTTTGAAAGTAGCATTCGAAGGTGCCGAGGGTCTTGGCACGCAATGTATGCAGTTCGCACCTTGGAGGTGTGATGTTACAAAACTGTGTTGGCACCGTCCTTGTAATTGTCAGCAAATCGTCAGAGACTGTCAATGGCTTCAGTAAATCAGTTAGGGACACTGATGACCACGTATCCACGAGGATAATGAAAGCGAGTAGAGCATCCGTCGCAAGGTTGTCAATCTATCGATCAACGGCTAGGTTCACAATGTGTACGAGCACTCAGTATTGTTCTGTAGATCAGTGACCTAGCAAATGCGTCCGGGAAATGCATTTGGCTCCTTGGCATTGCGTCACCGTTGTCTCGGCCAGTTCGTATCAAAGGAGCTGACCGTATGCCCAACGTGACGGTCTGCCGGTGCGTCTCGGAAGTGTAAAAGTTCGCGACCAATAAGAGGTGATGAGGAAACATAATCCCTACTGGTCGGGCTACGTATTCCTTAAACCGACGGAGAATCTGTCGCACTGTGCAATGTCCGGCCCGGCTGCTGATGGCTGAAAGAAATCACAAGACGACCGAGCGGTGATCATCAGGTTGAGTGTTTCGCATGTTGGAGGCACTATCTGATATGACCAGTTGTTGCAACCAACGAAGTGCCTTCGTCCACACTAGTTCAACAAATCCCATTTCCTACTTCTCAGTACGTTATCCCAAGTAACTACTGCGGTATACGGCAATCCAACCTGATGATAGTTGGTAGAAAATAACCAACACTTGCGTCCATGTGAATGTAGTTAAGCACTGACTACCTCGAATATTGGTATCCTGACTGAGAAATGTAACAACTTTCACCTCGCAAGACAACAGACACGGCACAAAAGGCAAGCTGAGAAATCGGATCACTTGTAACATAGTGACGAGTCATGATTAGTAGCCTCTCACAGACCAATGAGAGGATAACGATCAATCCAGTCGAGGTGAATTTGCGAGTGAATATCAAGAACAGATTCTAAAATGCTAATAAAATTCCCAATTCACTTGTTGCCAATGTGGTCCAGAGAGTTTCATCACCAACCGCTGTCACTTTCAACCCTAAAATCTTCTTGCTTAAGTCATGTTCGGACACTCCAAACCTCATACCACAACGAGCATTGGGTACCGAGACATTAATCCAAACGTCAGTCCAGCAAACGATTTGACAAACAAAAAAATGACTGGCGAAAAAACGAGGAGAAATAGTTACCAATATGCTTGTACATCCTAATCGAATATCGCTATCACGATCCGTACCATCATATTCCTCGTTCTCCTCGTCCACATCTTCAAGATCTGACGGCGACAAGTTTTCTGATAAATCTGGATTCAAAGCCTGGCATTCAGCCAGTGCGGTGTACATCGTGTCCAAAACGTTGGCATCAGTGGGCACAAAGCGAAGAATTGTAGTTTCACCAGGGCAATCGGAAGCTCGACCTCCCGAATTACTCTCTTCTGATTCGAGATCATCTTCCGCATCTGACCCAGTTTCATCTATTGTCATGGGCTCAGTCGGAATAGTGTCACCTCCGTTAGAGGTGTGCTGCTCCAAGGTGGGGGTCCACAATCGATCCCCGTCGATCATCACCAGCAGATGAGGATGAGAAAAGGTCGCAGTGGTATGATCACCCATAGGCTGGCGTCCTGGGTCTTTGGAGATGGCGTGCAGTGTGATCTGCTGATAAGGGACAGAAAACTGTCGATTTTGGCCATCCCAGCTGAAACACCTGAAAAACGAATCGGGGACTCAGAGTCAAGCGGCAGCTCAACATGAGCCGGGAACTCCAACGAGTGAGATGAAGGAAATGCATAGGAATTATTACAAAAATGCTCTGGAGTGAAGTTAATCAAGCTTAAAGGTGGGTGAGGACTCGTGTTTACTTCCATAAATTATTTCAAGTATTGTGGCCTATACAGTCTCAAACGGAGTAACTATATTCACTGCCTTCTTGTGACAAGAGCGTCCTTTAAAATTTTGACAACACCCACCGTTTGGATCCGTAACTAGGTCGATAAATACTCATTTCAAGATTCTGTTGTCCGCACTGGAAGAGATGTAAAACCGACACGAAATAACACCGGCAGACTGTTTAAGACTTGGCTTTTTCACTGACGTATAAAGTCACTCATCATCTGATAATGTTATTGAAGAAACGTCCCTGACAGTAGAGAAAGACGCCCTATTCAGTTTGAGAAACAGATTACAACGCGCACATGCGATCGGCTTTGTTCTATGAGTTAGAAACCCAGTTCGTCTGAGTGGACGGTGTAAATCAACTTTCAGTTTCAGACTGTCGTTGTCTCCGTCAGTTCACCTGCATCAAATGGACCGTATAAACGTTAATTTCGTGGCAGGTAGCCAGTATAGATAGTGCCGTCTACATTCGTCAGATCATATACTCCGTAAGCCAACAGAACGCTTAGTGAGGTTCACACTGTTCACTTTAATCGCTGGCAAGTAGACTAAATGGCAGAGGGGTGATGTGTCCAAGGAATGTGAAAGTCACCTAATCTGAAGTATGTGGGGGACATGTTTACAAGAGCTTACTTCACATCCAGTCAGAACCATTAAGCACTTAAACGCTGTCACTCTAACGGAGCTCTTCATGAAGGAAACAACCCCAAAGTGCAGGACCGATATCTGACTCAACATCCGACAGTAAATTCAGAAACCGACACAAATGCTCCAGCGACTACTACAATTCAGAAGTATGATATCGCACTTGGAAGTAAGTCTGTCCTAGTAGTTACTCAAGTTTATGAACCGCCACGTTGGCCGAAGTGTCCGCATCCCATAAATCGTGAATAATACCATCGTCCCTTTGAAAGATTACTAAAAATTAATAAGGAGTGCTACGATTTAAACTGGATACCAATAAAACGCGACAGCGCCTTCCGTAACCTAATTTTTCATACGGCCCCTTCTAAGAAAGCAGCACACTCGACGCGAGCTATTCCGCCGCCTGAATGTGATGGTCAGGCTTGTACACTGCATCTAACCGTAGGGATACGCTGATTGAAACATTGGTCCTTCCACATGCAATCGTCAGACAGGCCAAAGGAGTGTAGTCAGACAAAAAGCAGGCGTAGCCGAAGGGTTGTACGTCGCGTAGGAGTGCTCAGGCAATGGAACATGATTATGTGAGTCTACAGTGGGGAATATCTTAAAAAAGCACCGGGGACAAACCGCAACGGCCATGTAAACACGCTATGAATAGACATGTTCTGAAGAATTTGTACAGTTGCGAGAGAACTGGAGTTCTGTTACGTCAGTAAAATTTATGGACAAGCGTCGCTCGATTTCACCTGGCTCCAAATATGATGACAATCATCGAGAACTTAAACATAAGCTGACCAAAAGCTTGTGCAAAGACCGTGAGCACTACTTGGTCGAACAGTTAAAGGAGATGGAACGAGCTTTTCTGTCTGGCGAAACGCTTTTTTCCATGGTCCGCGATTATATGGAATGCGCTTCGTACCTTTGAATTGCTGCTTCATGATTGGGGCGTTCTCATTCCTACCCTCTATACCGTAGGCATTCCGCTTGAGACTGTGGACACAATCATACTCACCGCACTAAAGAAAATGGAAGCTCTACACGAGACAAATAAACAGGAAAGCTGGAAAATGCAGCACCAGGCGATGCAAACACTGCTCAGTTTTATGGACTACTGACAATACATAAGGGTGGTATGCCACTGCGACCAACTTTATCCCTGCCGAACGTACCGACATACAATCTGGCCAAAGACCTATTCAAGCGACTAGGACATCTCACCGACGGATGATAACACACCACCAGCAACGCTCTGCATGTCTTGAGCAAACTGAGAAAAGTCAAGGTAGAGGAAGACGAGGTGATAGTTTCGTTCAATGTCACAGTGCTACTCGCCTCCAACGACCTCATCCTGGCCAAAGAAACACTACAAAGACTACTAGAGGGAAAACCCTGACCGAATGAGTCCTTGAAACCGCAGAGAGCGTGTAATCACGGAATTATGTTTGCCAACATATTTCAAATTCAATGGTCAACTCAATGAACAACCTAAAAGAGCCTCAACCGGCTCGTTCATATCCGGATTCATTGCCGAGGCAGTTATGCAGAGATTAGATAATGTCGCACTGTCAGTAATCTAGGCAAAACTGTGGATACGATATATCGACGGTACATTCGTAGTCCTTAAGTGTGCAGTAATATAACACATGCATAGACTGCTCAACTATGTTTTTAGCAATATCAAATTAACCATGGGGATTGAGACCGACGGCGAGCTGTCGCTCTTGGATGCACTAATCAGCCGCAGACCTGATGAAACGTTAGGAACTTGGGTTTACTGAAGAAAACAACAGACCAACTCCTCAGTTTTCACGAAAAACTACATTCGAACTCTTTAAAAGAGCGGAAACACATCGAAGTACTACAGAGTTTCGAAGAAAATGGGAAGAATGTTTGTACCGGGTATCTCTTCGCAACGGATAACCACGAAATTTCATCAGTTGTTGCAAAAGAAAAAGATCCAAGCTCTACGGAATCACCAGCAAAACGAACTGTACTACCGAACATCAAAACCGCATCAGAAATGATCGCAAAACTTCTGAGATCACACGGCATGACGGTGGCACACAAGCCAACGACAACATTACAGAGAGTACCATCAAAACCAAAGAAACAACTAAAACCGCCGACAGAAAAAAAACTATGTAAAAAATTCAACGCAGTGATTGCGGACAACACTATGTCGATCAAACGGGACGGAAATCATCAACCTGAATTCATTAACACGAACTGGTCATTAAGAGTCGATCAGTTCTCCTTGATCTTGGTCCATAAACACCAAACTGGACACACCTTCAACCTGAGCACCGTAGAAGTCCTTGCTCAAGGAAACACTAGGCATGCAAAAGAATCCCTTCAGGCTCAGTATTTATCAGCCAGGTCAACAAATAAGATCGATGAACCAATGCGAGCCAATGAATTAGGGCGATATAAACGTCGTCAAGCTCAAATGCCGGCAAATCTGAACGCAGAAACTTGAACGAATCGGACCAATGATCAAAACGGGACAGTGGACAGTCAACCGGGTCTAATTACAAAAATGGGGAAAAGACCCACCCATTCCAAGGACAAGAACGAACCAAACAAATTCGGGGTAAAAGTTAAAAAGCAACAGGAAGCAGCCAGTCAGACTCTAAATCACAGGCTCAAAAAGTGTAGGAAATAACCAGTCGGACTACAGGTCACAGTTCAAACGTAACAAAAACAGCCAACAGTTGAGGTCATAGGTCAAGATAGCAGAAGGTGACCAATCAGATCTCGGGTCAAGAGACCAATTCACTCCGGTATGTAAGTGCTGGTATATATCACACTTATCTACACCCCAAGATCAAACCCATATGCCGAAACACTTGCGCATCGATTACCTCACCACGTTTAGTGATGAAACGTTTACGATCTACATGACAACGTCGGCTAACATCCCGATACTTCAATATCCCGGTAGCACTATCCCGTCAGCCTGTACTATTGCTAATATCAACGGGAACAGTAAAGGTATGAAATACCTTTGTCAACCTGTGCCACCGGCTGCGTCCAGAAAGCACTTGGTTTTCGCTTAAAGTCAAGGTATATGCTTGAGTGCGTTTAGTTTCGCCCTGTGATTCAGAAACGCTGGATGTTCGCGGCGATGTCAACAGACTTCCTGTGCTTGACCATCGTTGTTTCTGCTAGGTAGTCCACATCACTTGGGCTGATCGGCCGTTCGCCGGTGCGCATTTCGAAATGCTCGGGATGTGTGACCAGCTAGCCAAATGACCCAGCTGCACAGCGTGCGATAGCTAGGCCACGTACTCCGCATGCCAGCTGAGCGTTTACCGTACCAGGCATTGCATACCGGGACCACCAACGGTTGGATAAAACTACGTGGTAGTCAAGCAACAAAGTGGTCACGAAATATGGAGGCCCTAGTTGTTCCACTGAACAGAGTGAGCACATGTCACCCGTCTGGCTGAGGTCCTTATGGTCACTCAGATCACTGGTTAGAAATGCTACCCGAGATGGCACTTTGTCCCAAGACAATAAGCGGTAGTATTACCAGGACGTGGTGAACTCACCGATGGCAGCCAGGTACCATGTGAAATGCCATATAAGTTATACGACATGGCGTACGTTACTCCGCCACAAATGGACTTCAAGTGATCCAATGGGTGCACATGGGCCCCCAGGCAACATGCTGTCCGCTCGGTGTGCCGACATTTCTTGTCTATGATGACCATAGAAAATCTCCTAGGAGGGTGTACGAACCAGTTCGGTGGTCACGGACTTCAACGGATACACAAGGCATACCGAGTACCTTAAATGTCTGGGCACCACTTAAAGAGCGCATAATTCGGTCACCGGACTATCGACAACAGCAGGCACGCGTCTCAACAGTCCTGTCGGTGGTCTTGGACTCTCTGGTTGAGAGTGTCTGTTACATAACATCTGACTTCGTTGGTGAACCCTCGATTAGCTGCATTGCATATGTCGTAACCACTCTCGAAGATCTGAAAGACAACCGTTTGAAACGGGCTATAGTAACTTCATCCACGAAGTTGTTAACTAGCTACCTGCAATAGCGACAATTCGATCACAAACGATCCTTAACTTTAACCGCAGGAACTACGAAGAGCAATTACCAGTGAACTTTGAAGATAAATAACATTGTAGTGGATCTAAACAGTATACAGAAACTCA